>SJOL01006349.1:194377-209634 GCA_004794785.1 Opisthorchis felineus | reverse complement strand
TGGGGATATCAAGTTGTTGGAGGTAAGGTTGTCTAGGATGACTCGTTTTGGAGTGCGTTCCATCACCTTGCACGGCACGCCAGTGGGGCTTATATGCCTTTAGCTGCCAGGCGATAGTCGGTCACCAGTTTTGTAGGTTGGTGTGACAGTCGCCTCCTTCCAAGCAGAGGAAAGGTGGCTTATCCAAAATCCCTTCTCAAAAATGCTGCTTTTGTGACCGTCAACGCGAGCACGGGATCATTAGCAACGAAACCTTGCTAACTGTCCAGTGATATAACAACAACAGCGTCAGAAAGCCCGTCAGTAGTTAGGATAGCACTTTTGATGTTTCGTATGCAGTGCCAATTAGAGTGCGTAAAGATGAAAGGAGGAGATTTTTGCCTCAAAACCGGACAATTTATTTCAAACATTTTGCGCCAGCCATTAAACATGAACATTTTGGGACCCTACTCACCAATAACTCATAAGGACAGCGCTAAGTCCTGTCGAAGGAATCGATTTTAGCTGCGCTGTCGGTGGGACAGTGGGGTTTACACAGGCAGAAGTCAGCAGTTTGTTTTAATACAAGTTGCACTGTAAGCGGTTCGATAGGGCGGATAAGGGTCTAAAACACAATGGAATGAAGGATGATGTGACGAACCCTGGCTAACATGGGACGATAAAACACCTAAACAAAATGACACTTAGGAGTTAAACACAAGTATGCAGAGTGTGCGGGTGAATGCGATCCGCCGCTACATGTACGTTGGTGGTTAATCCAGTGAAATGTGCCACGGCTTGGTCCCGGGAGGAAGACGGCTGAATAGGAGTGGTAGTGGAAGCGGAGAAGTACCCGTTCCGCTAATACCCATTGACCAGTTCCCTGATGGGCAGATGATGTCTTCTTGCCCAGTTTTTGGTGATTCTATGAAACCATCAACCGTTGGAGCCCTCCAATTACTGTACGGAGGAGATATTTTAAGCCTAAATGGCGTTTGCCTCATTACAACGGGTACTTTCGTGTGTCAACAAGTGAGAAATCCAACGTACCGCGTGTCTTTTTATACATTTTCAGAATTGACTGAGGCTTTTAGTGCCAACTGTCTAGCGCATGCAGCAAAAGCCTGCTCGCGAAATGCCGGCGGATTTGGCGAATGTTCTAAGAAGCGTATTCGTTAAGCGCTGGATTTGTTCCTGGGACTTCGTGTACCAATCTGCTACGGACAGTCTGGTGAGTTGATAACCACCATATCGCCGTGTAGCAATGCCGTCAGATAACCTAGCGATCGTGCGCAGAATCGTACGGTCAACCGTTGATTATTATTTCTGCCTTAATCATCAATCCAGAGGGAACTTAGGGGTTTCACGTGACCGATGGCTTCCGGAAAGCGTCTCTGCCTTTCTTCTTTGGCTGCTCACTGCGGCACTTTTGAAGACTTAATATACCTTGGGGAGTTTTTCAACCCCCTTAAGTAAAAAAGTTTTGGACCGACGCTTCAAAGTGACAGGAGACAAAATCGTCAGACGAAATGGCTCAGTAAACCACAAAAGTCAGTTGTCAGGATGTGGTTTCGCAGGCGTCAGTCCACTAGACGTCGGGGGCAATTAGTAACACCTGCCTAAACATCCAAACACCAAACGTCTGCGGTAATACCTGCGGTATTGCGACAATAGACTACACGGAATGTCTTAATTGGGGCAAATGACTTCAGAGCCTCTACACTAACAAGATGTCACGAGATGTCGCCAGAAACAAAAAATATGGCCACGCAATTTATCGCTCAGAATTTCACCTCCCAAATGCCCCCACAAGGCGACGCCACATCACGAAAATATTCAGCTGCGACCGGAATGAAGTGCGCCGAATGCCGCTGCAGACACCGCGCCAAACCAGGGCCATGGCATCGGTGCGATGGTATCAGAACGACCCAAGCTTGTGAACAACCAAACTGTGAACTCCGTTCCCCACCCACAGCGGGAATAAAATCCGTGAGTTAACCTACGTTTTGAACTGACGTTACTCAACTCATTGCAAACAGTGGAGCATACCGTTTATTTCAGGACCCAGGAAATTCGTGGAGGTCACAAGATGGATTCCAGTATTGACGCTTTGCGTAGCAGGCGAACAAAAGTATTTTTTCGGAAACTACAATTTTTTCAAAGGTACCAATCATTGGTAAAAGAATCTGTGCTCATTGCGTTTTCCTGTGAATCCTCCATATGGGCGATTTGTTCAAGTGAGCGAGTTTCCAAGGTCAAAGAATATCTGCAATTAGAAATCAGGGCCCAACCAATTGTGGCGTCTGCTGATCCTTAGCCCGAAGCTATTATTTCCTCCGCAAAACTTTGTGGGTCAGATAAGAAAATTCGCGTAAACATGTTGCAGTGTGCTGCAATTATGAGCAAACATCAAATTCATATAATCGGCCATGATTTTTTGGAATATATTTTAATTAATCTCCTTTCTTTATTGCTGGCGAGAATTCAATTTCAAACTTGCAGTGTTTGAGCTTCAGATATGACTTTAGATAAGTGTCGATTCCCCCTGTGAATCAACGGTGAACAGCGGTAAGTTTCCTTTGTTTTCCCGACTACTCATGAGTAGCGTGACTTACGCCCGTTTATTATAATGTCGTTTGTTTCCTTACTGCTCGTTTTCCGCCTGTTTTGCCCCTGCTTAAGGTCTTCTTATTCTTCAGTAACTGATGTCAATACTTCGTTGCCTGTCCGTCATTACTTGCAAGTTCGTCTCAGTTGTACCTATTTTCGAGCGTCCACTCCGACGGAAAAGCGGACCGACCGGGTATCGAACCCAGAGCCCCCGAACGGTAGGCGAACGCGTTGACCACTACACCAATCTGACACCTAGACGGGCCCATTTTTTGTATTACCCATGTATCGCACCTGCCAGATAGCCTTTGGCGAGATTTGTTTTAAACGGGCAAAACCGTGCAATCTGACTTGTCACGTGACACAAGCTACCGCGTCCAGCCGCCGACCGAAAGACAGTCCCTTACATCCCAAACGTACTGATTTTCTGCGCCGTCATCTCTCTGTACGGCCAGCTCACACTGACAGACTGCCCGTATATGTATGTTTGTACATCGTTTAGTGCCTACTTGTTGTTGCTTCCAGAAATCCCTGCTGCTTCAGTGACTATTTTCCGCTCCTGCTGATTGCGTCATTATTGATTGTACGTTTGCTTAATTCACGATGCTTACTTACCCGTTTGTCTGTAGAGCCAGTTCCTGTCAGTCCTCAATACATCATCTGCTGACCACGTCTGTCTGCTCCTACTGCTTACTGGCTACGAACTGCGTATAATCTAATAACCGCAATCGTCCTGTGAGATCCATAACCGCCCGGATCTTACAACAAGTTTCTTAAGAAATTGGTGACTGTTTGGTTTTCGTTCTTCACGGCATTTAAGAATGCGTTAAGTGAATACATGGAGGATGATTGTGCGCTAATAGTGCGTGAAGCATTTAATCGAATCACCAACACTGGTTTGAGTTACGAGTTGGCGTACTTCAAATGCAGCAGGCGGACAGCGAAGCAAGCGTAATGTCCAGGACTCCAAAGAAGCTAGCAAGTTGAGCGTATTCGCTAATAAAACCAGGGCATGAATCATCGGCTGACCGGTATATTTCTGTCTAAGTAGACAGGAGAATTACCTCGCAATCATCTCCTGTTATCATGAACACCATCACAAGGTCCCAAATTTTTGCACCACTGGCTTCCGGTACATCGACGGCTAACCGAAGAGGGTTTGGGCGCCTGCTGGGCCTGCTGAAGTATGTACTGTTGTCTTGCGAAGTGCAGCATTTTGGATCCGATGAATCCGGATAGGTCCTCACCACTCAGGAAACGTACAACCACCGCCGGAAGTGTTGAGCACCTCCGTTGAGTGAGTGATATATAGTTGGGTATTATTGTGCAGGTAAAACGTCTTTGGCCCTGGCAAAGCTCTGCATGTCCGGACATGTGCTTGGGTTGCAGTCGGGTGGAGATTAGTACTGCCACCTATGGTTTTCCAGCAGATAAGGCGTGCCGCACTGGTGTCCCGGCGCGTTGCGTGGCTCATGCGGGAATATGAGATGCGTGCGTCTAACCGCTGTGCACCAATGTACCTCCTAGAGAGTGACGGCTACGCTCTAAACATTGTCTATCTAATGACTGTGTATGTGTCTTCCAGCGTTCTGCGGTTTTGGGGGTCGTGACCCCCAAGTCTGCACTATTATCGTCTAGGAAATGACAAAGTGAGATAACTTTATGTTAGCTAATTTGTAGCTCGTTGTGAAACTAAACAAATGCTCCCAGACGGTTGACACACGTGCCGGTAAATGCATATGCCTTTTCTATCCGGCAATCTGGCCTCCGTGTATGTATTTGCTTACCGTGTTCAGAGATCAGTCTGTTCAAAGCATTGAGAAATATTTTTCATAGGTGTTCCCCCAAGTTGCTTCCTCATCCACCAACGATGGCTGTCGGATTACAGCCTACAGGGACAGGGGATAAACCTAGCGCTCTTTTTTAAGCCAACATCTTCAACTTTGGATGACCTGCGTAAACAACTTAACTGGGTGGTGGATAAACTGCAGGCGCTGGAACCCAGGAAGGCCACAACCGTCAATAAACAGTGGATTGTTCAGGGGAAAATAATCCTGTTGTGCCAAGGCTGGCCGTCCGTGACCGACGAGCTGCCTTAGGTGGTTGAGGATACTGTGATTCAGGTCCGTGTACACCGCGCTTTCTGCTCCTGAGGGAAGCAGATCGACAGCCGTGGGTCAAGAGCAAAGTACTGGCACCGAGTTCGCAGACCACCAGTTGGAGGAAAAAGATCATGATGATAATTTCATGTGACGCATGAAAAGGCCACCAGTTTAAGTATGTTCTTCCGCTAATGAGGCATCATTCATCAGAGTGAGTCTCGTATTTTTTGTGACCCGAGACTCAGTGAGGATCAGCTACAAGAAATAACGCAATATATATCAACCACTGAAGACGACTTCTTTTAGGCACGGATCTGCGATATTGTCTCCACTGAAACGCTTGCTTTATAGAGTAGGCATTACTCCCTATTCGTTAGCCGCATCCTCACAATGATATTTTGATAAACCAACCTCATTTCAGAGCGCTAATTGCTCTGTGAACACCAAGACGGCGGTACGACTTCTGTCAGGACATATGTAATGATTAGAAACGCCCGATAAGTTTAAACTTCCCATCTTCTCCAGTTTGGGCCATTGACTTTCCCTTGCGATGGCGTCCATGGATGGGCGCGTGTTAGCCAGTCGATTGACGTGGATCACATCTAGCCAGTTGAGTGGACATCGTGGACTTCTAGCGGCAGGTCGGTAGGGTGCGTCAGTTAGGTTTGTTTAGTTATCCGCAGTGACCTGCGTATATCCTATCTAGCCAGTCGATTGGGGACTCCCTAGCCGCATATTAGTCGTGCGTCAGCTAAATTTTCATTTCTGTATCGTGTAACCACCGACAGCCTCCTTCACGCAGGTGAAAACACAGTGGTAGGCGTTATGATGGGAAGCTCACCATGCACATCTATACGGCAAATCCCTGGAGCCGGATAGGGGAGCCCGGTATGTTTCACCATTTGCAATTCCCCAAGGATATAGGTCGTCACAATCTGCAGGCCTTACGTCATTCAAACCAAGTGTGAGTTTTCCCAATATGATTAACGTGTTTATTGCGATGAATCCACGAGAAAGCGATTCTATATTTCCGAGAACAAAGGATCAGGTTTTCGCCTATTTGAGCGGAAGATATAGAGCAAAATTTAGTTGCTGAAGTGGCACTCTCGCAAATTTTTCGTACACAGGCACAATGTAGGCTCTAGCAGACTCAGTAAACTATGAAATCTGCAGAACTACATGCAACATTCGTCCATTGTAAGGGATTCACGTTATACCGCTAGTCGCAGTATCTAACTTCAGGCACCCTCTTTCCAATTTGAGATACTTAATGACCTTGAAGATCCGCCAACTTAAACAAATCAACCACATATAGAATTTGCAGAAAATGCATGAAACCTAGACGGTCTTGACTACGAAGTGGTAACTTTGAAAACCTCGTAGCTTCCCAGAAATCGGTTTCCTTCGCCAAATGCCGAGCGGCGCACGTAGATCGCCTTTTCTGGAAGACTGCAATTGCCACAGGAGCATTCAGTTCGTGTTCACCACGAGCCAAGTTCTTCCAATACAAATGGGAAAGAATAATTGGCCACCCGCGGCCAAAACCGCAGATAGTTTGGTGCCACAGATGTGTGTTGTGAGCAGCCAAGTATAAAGGCAGTATAAAACCCACCGTGAATCAAGTAGGAAGCTCCAACTGTCAGTCGAAATTGCTCAGAAATGTTGTGGTAGCATACATAATACAACCGAAACTGTGTGGCTCACGTGACGACTAACATAAGGCTTGAGGTCGTAGCCCAATGTGCCTCAAAACGATGAATGACGCACATGTGGTCATTCGGTAGACCACGTTTAGAACGTAGCTGTCACCCTCCAGGATTGCTCCTCCATCAAAATGATACAGCGTATGCATCTCACATTCTCACCTGAGTCTCTCCACGTGCCGAGACAATTTCTGCATGACATGCTTGAGACTGCCAGATTGGTTTTACCCCTGTGGTGTTCTTCAGACGATTTTGCGCCGCATCGCTAGGTAGGACAATCCGAGATCGAGCGCGCAGACCCAGTTCGCTGGTAATATACAACTAGTAATCAGAATGATAATAGACAAACCGTGGATTCGTGCAGCACTGCATTTACTGTACATTGCAGATCATGTGTGATGGTTATATTGTAAAAACTTATTGAGTGGCATTGTCTGGACAACCTACGAGATGGAATATTCGTCGGCTTACGGCAGAGAGTATCTGAGGCCAAACTACACAGATGTAATATGATAAGTACGCGCTTCTTGATAGCTCTGCGAATATGGAAGTAGCGCGGTATGACATTACGGCCGAAAGCAACGCCGATCACTTACATTTGTGGCGCTAATTTGTCCATTACAAACGTTTTTACTTGTAACCTTTTGCCCACCGTTTCCCACCTCCAGAGGCAGGTAGTCCTTTACTCAAACTGGCCGACCAACAGCACATACCTATGCTTTTGCTAAACGTACCACCGGCAGAACCAATCGCTCGTAATCAGATGAGTCTTGCCCTAGGCGTGAGGATTATCGAAGCACCCCAAGCTCCCTACCTCGCCACCACAACCAGTAAAGCCTGCCGCACAAACTCCATCAAACTCACGGTTACCAAAGTACCTCCCACCGGTTGGAAGCATAACACTACTTCGGCAACTAGCTGGTTCCTGCGTCTATTTGTCAACACCTCATGAATCCCAGGCATATGCCGGTCTGGAAACGGTGAAACTCCCGGTGAGTCAGTAAGTGCCCCTGGCAAGGCAACTTGGCGATTCTTCTACCCAGGGTGGCCTTCATCCAAGAGCTACTGTCCAAAACTCCCGTTTCCTGGGTTCCAATGCCCCAACATTCAAGAGAAGTGCTGTCATCAGAAATGTCCATGAGACGCGGCAATTAGTTATCTACAGTCTAACGAATTTTATGCACAACTCCTGGATTATAAAGGAACAATCCAATAACAGACCCCTATTTAAGTTGCCGCTTGCCAGCATACGCACCCAGCCAGTCGTGGTTAACTTCCCTCCAGATTCTGGCTCCCTCCATTCCTTCCAGATTCTCTATGACTTCTCTGTAGCTTCCGACCCATCAAAGAGAAAGCAAATTGTGTAGGCGCTTTTTCCGGCACCTCCTGACCCAATCCTGGACTAAACTTTCCAAACCCTATTCGAGAGTGCACTTATCGAATTTTGCTAACTCGAGCTGAGTCGCTCAAAGCCCTTCAGCATGGATGAGCGATATTGGCACAGACGCCCCCTGCATTTACACTCTAGCCTGCACGTCAATGGCAATCAGCTTCATTCTGACTTTTCCGTCGCTCAGCAGACTCACTCTTCATGTATAAGATGTAAAAATCTTAATCCCCGATTTTCTTCTGTGACCCGTCTATAAATGCACTTCGTGTCCCACGCTGTGTCCTACTTACTTCTATAATGCTTCCTTCATGAGGCTGGTTACACAATCCAGTCGGGTGTGAAATACTTAAGTCTAATATGGTATGACGGGGCTTGCTAAAGACAACTACCACGAGATGTACGCCTTATTTGCGCAACCTGATACCCCCTATCTGTGGGTTTCGGTTATTGTGCGCTGGTGTAGTGGTCTGGCTACCCAAAAAGCTATTTTACCAGGAGCGGGTGGCGAAGAAATAAAAATGATAATAATGAATTGAGTATACAATAATAAAAAGGTTCAAATGGAACAGGCTCACTAAGAATTGTTCTCTTTAAAATAGTTCGTCGTTGGCCCAGGTCAGTGAGTAAATAATAATCCAATTATGGATATCCAGTGGCCTTCTTTTGAACAGCTCTCACACATAACAAACTACGAAGATAGTCTGAAATGTTTTGACACCAGAGTTAGCACATGAAACTCGCGAATGACCGCTGTAAGCGCGAGCGAAATCAGAAGAGAAAGTCGAAGCACTTGACCGCGTTTGTATTGATTGTGAATTGTGCAAAAGCGCGTTTTTGTAGTTTTGTGTATTCAAACAAAAAACGTTTATGCAATTGGCGAAATGCGTAATGTCATAACGGAAGCAAAACAAAGGTACAAAACACCACACTAGTGTGGGATCCCCTGTGTGATTTTTTATAACTCGAAACATTTGAATACTGCGCCTCAGTGTTTTCAAACGGTTTCAACTCAGGCTGTCTCGCTCTAATAAGCACTTTTGCTCACATACATCATGTCTCATTTAGAGATTTTTTATTCGCCCAGTTCCAGGAGTTTTAATGAGCTATTTACTATTGACGGACAAACGAAGTCAGCTGATCGGCTGGTAGCTGTCCTTTTGGTCGGTCAACTCTTCTCGAATGAGGGTCGACTCGGCGGTATCATGAGCTAGCAGAGGTTATGCACCATGGATGCCTTTTCAAACTACTCAGTGACGAACGGTGGTGTAATCAGCAATGGAAAGGTACACCTGGAATACATTACCTTCATGTATCCCTAGCCGACTGCTCACCAAAAATGTGATGTCTGCATCAATGAAAAGTTACCAAAAGAGTTGATCATCAAGATCTTTTCCTACCTGGATATGACAACGTTATGTAAATGTTCGCAGGTTTGCAAGGTAAGTTTACCACTGGTATAACCTGAACTGCAGTTCTGGTATGAATGTGCCTTCGACGGGAGCAACTGGAAAAGTATAAACTTGTTCGACTTTCAGCGTGACGTTCACGTAGGACATTGATGTTCACAATTAATCATCTATAATATAGCCCAAGGTAATCGAAAAGATCGCGCAGCGCAGCCGTGGATTTCTTCGTGAGCTTTTCCTAAAAGGTTGTCAAAATGTCACAGACGACGCCATCAAGTAAGTCGACCACGCGTATTTTTGAATGATTCCATCCTTCCAAACGCTCAGCATTCAACCTGGGGAACCATGCTGGCGGGTCAAATTTTTAATGATATGTTCGCATTCTCATGCCCCCTCCCTACACAGCAGATGGCTCCAACGGCACAGACCATAGATAGGTAGATGACGCGTACTAACGACCGACACCCAAAAGCGCCAGTAAGAATGAAGTCAGGTTGAGCTCAGCACCAATCAGTATAATATACACGACGAGCCGAAATCTAGAACGGAGCGTACAATCGGTAGCGAGGCTACAGACACCGAAGTGCCATATGTAAACATATACAACTCTAACTGGCTAAAAATGCAGAAAGTGAGGGGCAGGTATCAGACACAACAGTGGCGTTACTTGAATACCAAAAAGATGCTTTCATCGATACCCAACGTAATTCTGCTGGACAGATTGTCGGACCAGCTGAAACTTGGTATGCGCCCCAAACGTAGAGCCTAATGGACACGAAAGTCTACGGAGATGGAAGAGACAGCGAAATCCGGGAATGCCGAAGGATTTGAGCATTTGATCCATGCAACCCGAAAACCGCCTGTGACTAAACTGGCGTGACCATCTTTAATATAAAAAAAATCGTTCAGCTGTAACACCCTTTCGGTGCCTAGCTGCCATGCCACCCGAAGGAAGCACGAGGGCTGGGATACTGCCAGGTTGGCCAAGCCTAGCTAGGAGAAGCCGAGAGGCAGACGTCGGGTTCGAACCACGGACCTTCCGGTCAGTAAGTTCGCGCTCTAACCACTGAGCCATCTCGCCCCATCTTTAATGAAGAGGGACGTCTTGACATCTGGGTCTCACACTTCGGGCAACAATCCTCGTGGCAAGCTGCTGGAATTTCCCAGGATCCTGGACGATGAACTTGGAATTCCCTGTGAACTCAGGCATATGACTGTGCCAACAAGCACCTGGTTCGAGGGTTTTTCGGTCCGGATTGTTCAAGGATGGAGGTGAAGTCAGTGAGCGTTTCGCGCACCCATTTGCCCTTGTTCGAGGAAAGGACCGCCCCGGACAGATGTGGAGAACCGGTAATAGTGTCCGTTCTCAAATATGTTCACAGTGAATGTGGTGGACACAGGGGGATCAGCTCGCTTCCATTCGCAAGAAGACTCTTAGCGTCACTTGTCCTTCGTTGACTTATGATGGCCTGGGAGGCAATGACACGGGAGCAGCAGGCGGGATTACTTAACAGTCCGTCAGGAACGTATAAACGCCCCACGATTTTGGTATTTCTGGCTCACGAAAATTCATTTGGATCAGCTGACAGGTTTGTTCTCCCCAAAACGCTTGATCAGCATTAACTATCCCGGAAGTTCTTTGTGTTTGCACACTTGCGGGCGTGCAAGAGAGCATAGGCGCTCGGCTTTAGCACCCTTTTGGTGCCTAGGTGCCACCCCATCCGAAGGAAGTACGAGGGCTGGGATGCTGCCAGTTTGCACAGGCCTAAATAAGAGCAGTTGAGAGTGTATGGGGCGTTGTGCAAAAGCTCCCATACAAAAGGATGCCCACTATCTTCATTTCTATCTCATTTCGCGTTCATCGCGGTAATGATACGAACGCTAGGTCTTTAGAACCTTGATGTTCAAGTGGCTGCTGACAGAAACCCTGATATGGAATGTGCGGGCGACGTCTTCGTCGTCCTTGAAGTGGAGATGAAAGTGTAGACTTTTTGGTTGGACTGACCGAAGTTATCCCATCCGTGAGGTCTGCGCCCCCTAGAATGTAAGGTGTTGCTCCTGGACATGCAGCTACCGTACACGTCACTTACCATCCAATGAGGGTACCCAAGGTTAAGGAGTGCTTTTCGTATCCTGGAAGTTGTGTAGGTTCCGATCGCACTGGGACATGTAAAATCCGTGCACGAATCTCCAGGGTTCATATCGCGTTTGCCAATCGGAAGTACCTACATCAGCAAATCGGTACATCCCTGTATCTATAGGGACATACTTGTCAGGTCACAGTACGGGCTGTTTTGTTGTATGGTGTGGGAGTTCACCTTTGTTTGTAGGGAAACTGAAATTTCTTCGATAGCCATTTTCTCAGACCCATGTCTCATGTAGGCTGGTGCCAACGGACCCACCGTGTGGCAATTGGAAAATGAGTATTTGGTTGTGCAAGAGAGACTTCAATCTTAGCGTGTTCTGTACCAAAGGCTGCGGTGTTTTGGTCATGTGTTTCTTATGCCGACTCATTGTTTGCTGACAAGAGTGCAGTTTTTTGCACCCATTTTGGGGTGGCGCAAGCAAGGAGGTGGTCAATCTAGTGGTGATATTAAGTAGATTGTAAAACGTACGGTTACTATTGGTTGGACCCATCACTCAGAACGGGGTCCGCGTGACTGTGTGTGGCTGTTTGGAGATGCCACAAGGTGAGAGTGCTAATTTTTTTTGTTTTTTATCAGCTGTCCGGATTGTGTGAATGAGTGTCTGGAGATATAGGCACCTCGAAACCATTGTAGTAAGTTAGCATTAGTTCTTTTTTCATGGTTGGTACACGACGTTCTAATGACACTGGAGCAGTCGGAGGCGCTAAATTTTGTCGCTGTTATCATGGCTCTTGTTTCTGTTTCACACAAAGGTAACAAACCGCTGATCTATATCGAGCTTGATATCATTACCGAGAAGTAATTGTCTCCATTTTGGGATTCCTTTGACCATGGTATCCTCTTCAGCAACCAAATGTGATAGAAGGAGGTAACCATATAAGCGTGCGGACTTAAAGTAGCGGCAGTAGCGTCTATTTGTAACAATAGGAACGAGAATGGCACGACCGTAAGGATCATCACGTATTCTAGTCATTGTTTCAAGTAGTAACACATCGGGACTTAGTGTCACGAGAAGTGGAGGGATCATTCAATGGTTTCGACCCCTCCGGATCAGGCTTCTTAAACGCCACTGGACACCTGGTAACCAAGGTATCTGACTGTTTTGTGAAATTTATATCATGTTGCTTCGCTACATCAATGATCATATTCCGCTATTTCTTGTCCTCAGACGTAAAGTTATCAACATAGACAAAGGCAAATGACATATTCTGTTTTTGGGTCTAGTGTGCTGAAAACACTGCATTGAACCGCTCTGTATATCAGTTAACCACTCTTGGCTGTGGATATTTGCCGCTCTACGGCCGCAATAAAAAACAAGACGTCTTTTCTTTTTCTCGCGGAAAGTAACGAGGAATTGAGCCTATCATTGAGCTCTAGACGGTTTGGTGGTACCATCTTCCAACAGATGATTTCCGTACGAATTAATGCCTCATCAGCAGCACAGTGTGGTGTTGACCCTGTAGCGAATTGTCCGTAGTCGGTAGACGAAGGGCGATGCGTTAGTCTGGCGGCGGCAACGCCCCACGGGGAGAGAAAGAGGGGTGGTTTAGTTCCCCAGACGGAATCTCCAACTTTTCCTGGAGATTTAGGAAATCGTGGTCAAACTAGACATTGGGGCACAAGTGCGGTGGCACTGAAAATTGTATGTTCTGACAAAACGTGTGCTGTTATTGTCCAGAGACATAACCGTAGCCTTCCACCTGACTTGTAAAGATGTTTGCTATTGTGATTCTGTTTTGTGACCATTGCGTTTTCCATGTATGGCGATGCACAATACAAGACATGTGGCCGGCGGGACTACCAAGAGCTCCTAGTTGAACAAAGTTGAGGGATAACTTATTAGTAGCGGTGACAAGCAACCAGATGTGATATTTGTGGGTGAATATAACACAGAATCATGAGCTGAAGCAGAGAGCGTAGAAAGTGGTCCAGACAATGGATTTTCTGGAAGTGACCCCGTTGCTGGATTTCCTAGACACTGTCTCACAAGCCGGACACTGAACAAGGATGACGGTTCTATCCGCAAAAAGGAGACGTTTTTCACCAGAAGCTACTGCTGGTCTTTCCGATTCGGGAGGTGATTTCGTCTTTCACCAGTCCGCCGGAACTTAAGCGGCCATCTAGATGGACGAACTTATCTACCACTTCGATCAGTTCACCTGAAAACATGAGGTTCGGGTTTGATCCCACCCATTTTTACGGTATCACCATACACCTTAAAATGTGAGGTGCGCAATAACTATGCAGGAGAATTATTTAGGTTATTTAAAATAATTCGCACTGCTAAAGGGTCTGATCCTAGAAGAGCCATGTCGTCCGCGTATTCCATGTCCGTGAGCGCAAGCCCAAAGGATATTTCACTCCCCTAGTTGCTATAGATAAGCAATGGGGACTGAAGCAACACATCGATTACGAGCTTAAAGAGAAGAATGGACGGAGGACACCTTTGTTTGACACCCGTGGATGTGGTGAACTCAGGAGAGAACATGCTGTAGGCTCGTACACGTCTATTGAAGGAGGCATGTGGAGACTTTATAGGAAAAGAATTTAGAATGGACACCCTTCATTGCCAGCCACTACCACAGTTTATGGCGGTTTATCGAGTCAAAAACAGATCTGAGGTCGGGAAAACGATCACTTGGTTGTTGGAAGGAGTGATGCAGTTCTAATATTTGTCGCCAAGTGAAGCAATGATAAATACAACCCAAGTCATGGCGAAACCCGGCATGATTCTCGCCAATCTGATAGATCGGGCTGTGTAGGATAATACCAGAGAGCACGCTGGACGCTACGGTCACTTTACTGATGTGCTCGTGGTTACAGCACGATGTTCTTGCACTCTCTAATGTAGGAATCACCTTCGACATGCTTTATTTCTATCGGCATTCCTCACTCCAGATACTTTGGAGTATATCCAGCAAAAAAGTCACGAGGGACTCGCCACCTTTTTTGAAGTGTGCAGGATGTAAACCGTCTGGATCAGATGCTTTGTTGCAGTGAAGCAATGAAATTGCTCACTGAACATCCGTGATCGATGCGAACTGGTATCGACGTCCTATTCGGATTCATTAGGTCATTCCCGAGGTTGGTTTGATCTGAACTGTCCTTCAAGGTGTTCAGCCGATCGTTCAAAGCGACATTTATGCGAATAGATTGACGACCCATCCTTTTCGGAGATCGTTCCAATAATACCCACCCTCCTCTGACGACCTGGTCGGATTGTCTGAAATGGTGCGATTGTTCTCTGTTGCAAAAGCTTTTGCGATCCACCAGCCTCTCCATCAATCCTTAGGCTCTTCCCTGTTCGACCTTTGAGGGAACTGCGCGCCCCATCACAGTCGTTTGCTGGTGGTATATTTTTCTTGGCTTCAGTCAGAGCTGTTGATCGTGACGAGATCCAGTGTCCATTGGGGTGTGTGAACGAACTCGGGCAGACGGTTTCAAAGGCTGTGAGCATGGCTTTCCAATCTTTATCCAGTCATCCAAATCATCATTACGGCCGTCGTACTAGATTTCTGGAAGTTTCTCAGCCCACCCAACTTGATAGTGTTTGGCTACAGAGACGCTTTGTGGGTAATGAACTTTACATCAACCTGCGTGTTCCCGAGGGAAAGCAGATGTGTATGCGTGCCTGCATAGTGCCGTGATCAGAGTCCAATGGTATGCTCCAAAATGAGCGGCGAGTTTATCGAAGTTGCCCACCGGCAGTTGATTGTCACCTGGTAAAAGCGAGTCTACGGCTGGCTTACAGTTGGTGCCGTCACGATTAGCCTGGACCTTACTGTGGTGTGACGGTTTGTGTACCTTGGCGCCCCATTGAGCTATACTTGGAGGTGTCCGCGCGACACTCTCAGAGTCTCTCATACCAGCTTAGTCAATGGTTAGTGGTCTGAAGAACACAGTCCTCTGGTCCTCCAGGT
>SJOL01006349.1:113067-191434 GCA_004794785.1 Opisthorchis felineus | reverse complement strand
GTTGTCTCAGAACCATAGCTCGTGTGGGTTGGTGTCGGCATATCCGTAACGAGGCAATTAGAAAGCGAGTTTTCGGTTGGGCAACGGGTACTTCCATTGAAGAGTGTCCCCAGCACCAGAAGCTGCGTTTTCTATGCTGCTGTTTTCCATGCCCAACTCAGAGTGGTGTAAACAGAGGTGGCAAACCCTTGACCTGGCAGAGGAGTACGAAAGAAATTGCAAAACGTTTACGTACTGTCGGTGCTACTCGCCTTACAGGATGGAGACTGCAAGATCCCCACTGTCCCTGGTTGGAGACGCTGCAAGACATGGCTGTTAATCAATGTCAGTGGCGATCTTGTTGTCAGTTTCTATCCAGATTGCCTGAATGAGTATCTGGAGGTGTAGGCACCTCGTAATGATTGTAGTAAGCTAGCACCAAGTCTCTTCCCCATCCACCTTTATTCTTTTCTTCACACTGAAGCTTTCAAATAAATCATGGTTGTTTTGGCAGCGAAGCATCAGTGTTGAATACTGATCTCGTGCTGTCCGTAGTGATGATAATGATGAATTACAGTTGGTGGCCTCCAGGTAACATAGTCTGAGCCTTTATACTAAAATTTTGTGTCCTTCTAGAAACGGGTGGTGTTCAACACAATTCTGGCTCGAGATATCTCAGTGACTGAGGCACGAACTTACTAAACGGAAGATCCGCGGTTCGAACCAAACCTCATCATCTCGGCTGCTGCTTTCAAAACTTGGGCAACCTGGCAGTATCTCAGCCCTCGTGTTTCCTTCGGGTGGCATAGGAGCTAGTCACTGAAAGTGTCACAGCCGAGCTATTGCTTTCTTATTACATAGTTGAAGAAGCCGCTCCGGGTTGTTTGCGGTGAGCATCTACCCCGAATCGACTGCTGTGCTTCTTCATGATGGGCTTCTTCATGACTTAGTAGGCCAACCAGGGCACTTATATCACCAACTAGAATAATAATATTTGCACTTCTCACTGACCGGAGCCACTGGGACAAATCACAATAGAAGCCGTCTTTCTCAGCCCCAGAGCTGCCGCGTATCGGAGCCTAAACGGTCACAACAGATGAACACCGCTTGCGTCATCGAGGTGCATCGATTGATTCAATCAACCGAGCCGCGCAAAGACGATTCCAGTTCAGTTAGGTGCACTCAGCCTTGTGACTAAATACCACTCCCACACCGTAAATACCACGAGCCATTGCACCAGAGTCCCTAGGCTTCTGAATAGTAAAGTGTGAAAAATCTGGGTTCGTCCCGAGCCGTTTGAGGTCTATGACTGACCTGGGATTTGTATGCATATTTCAGAGATCGAAACAGGACAACGTATGAGCAAGAGCTACATGTTGCCCAATTTGACACAATACGATGTTGAAAGCAACACTGTAACAGCTCCCTTTAATTTAATAAGAAATTATTGTTATTTACATTATTGGGCATAAACCTAGATACGGTTAGGTGATTGACAGCTGAATGAGCCAGAAACACTTGGGTTAAGGACGTATGTGGTGGGTCAGTGGATGAAGAGTTGTAATGGTGAAAGACCCGGCCCAAGAAGAGAGTTCGGTTTAGGTACCCCACCTTGAGCCTCTAGTAAAAATGACCCACAAGGTAGTGTTTTGTTCGGGGACCCTTCTCCTAGCTTCCGACTCAAAAGTCTGAACTGCGAGACAGTGGATATTAAGGTTTGCTCAAGAGATCCTTCCCGGAATAAATGACTCAACAGTCTAACCCACTTGGCTGCAGGGAGCTGGTCTTGCCCGAAGACTCAGGGAGTAAAGCATAATTGTATGATTCCTAATGCGACTGTCCATAAGAAGTGTCCTCTGAGCAAACCACTTTTTGAGGTTTTAAAGATATTGCTGCTGTAGTTCATAATCCGCCGGCGGTTACGGTTAGCTGTTGGATCATCGGAATGTGCGGTTTTCAGAGCCGACCTTTTCTTACCTGTCCCTTCTGGAGGGAAGTCTGCGGTGCTACCTCCATAAGTATGGACATGCTGGTCGCCTGAAAGAAATGTCTCACTACCTTCACGCGCGTATCGCAGAGGACGGTACGATTTACCTTCAGGTTGCCTACCAATACTTTTTTTGGAAATATAGAGACTCGCTGTTCATCATCGCGCTGCTCCCGTTAGTAATCTTTGCGTGGATGAATCTGAAGGAACTAGGTTCGAGCTCGTATAGCCTGCATAACCAATGCAGTTTTTTGTTAGGATAGCTACGTTGTAGTAATGATCGAAGTTGGAAGTTCCGAGTCGCTTTTATTTCATCTGCACAGTAACACAGGTAAACCCATTGCTAATCAAGGTACTAATCTTCACAGGGTCAGTCATCTGTGCCTGTACCATAGTCACGGAAACATGCGGAACGCTACAGCATAATGCAAAGTGCGTTGTACTATTCAAACAATAAGTAGCTATCACCTGTGTGCAGCTGAAAGAAGACACTGTCCCGGCAAACCTCGCATGCTACCCAGACCAGTCAGGTCTCCTCGAACGTCTGTGCGCAACCTACCGTACACTGTCCGACGGTGTCCCCCTTATGGGTGCACTTCAATTTTGCTATCGTAGTCTAAGGTGGTAAAGCTGGATGTCTTTAATCAGTCTTTAATCGGTTATTCCCTAATATCTCCGTGGCACAACAGGGCTAAGGTGATTGCAAAGTGTCTTCCGCGAAATGCTAGCAGCCTCTAGAATGTCTTCATGTCTGCGGCAGGTCCACAATAGTCGCATTCCTGGATGTCAGAATGACCTTTTACTCCAACGATAACGGAGCCCCATAAAGCTGTTTGTTAGCGAACGGAGTTCACGTGAAGTATGTTGTCATTTTAGGAGCTCTGTACAGATTCAGGGTGTACAGCAAACTCCTACCACCCTGTTTTTTCTTAAGTAGAGTGCTTCAAAGCTGACCCATATCTTTATCCCTTTATAGTTTTTCCTTGAATAAACCCGTCCAAGGCGATCCCTCACAGTGACAGTGGCGTTGAGCTCTTTTAAGTGAGTGTTCTAGACTGCAGATAGGGCTGTGTTGCCCGTTGCCTGTAGTCAAGACCGTCGGATTGTGTCGAACTAGCACGGCTTGACGATTGTTGCGCATAGAAAGGCGGGTCCTGTGCCCACCCACATTTGGTGGCATACTGTAGATCGTCAACAACGTTCTGCATTGGAGGAGTTGTGTCACGACTGGTGATTACATAGGGAGGTCCCTCAACAAATTTCTACGTGGGGTTGGCTTTCCCATTCTGAAAGACATGACACAGACAGGTCGATCTGTGTCAGTGTATAGATGTGAAACCTGGCCTCTTTGAGTCTCCAGTGTTCATATCTGAGTGTTTTGACAGCCATTGTCTGCATATTATTGCTGTGTATGGTGGTAACACCGGTTCATAAACCATGAATTACATCATTGCACATCTAGCACAGTCAACCCAAAACTCCGAGGCATAGTTTCGCTGCCTCAACTAAGGTGACTTGGATATGTGTTACGAATGCATTCGCCGCGATCCCCCTTGGAGCTTTGTTTGCACTCATCGGATGTGGTTTGAAGAAGGGGACACGTGGGCAGTGACTTGGGATTGAGGTATGGGGGAAACGATCTGAGTGAATAGCATAGGTTAAAAGGTTGCAGGGCGTCCAGTGCAGCTTCACGGTTGTGAGGCCTGGCCAGTGTGTATTGAAGGTGAAAGAACTTTGTATGTGCTTGACCATTCTTGCCCTCGATAAATTGCACATCTATCACCGGAACATCGGTTTAGCAATACTGGTATGCGACGAATGTTCATTGGCAACCAATCAGTTGCCGATATCTTGCTTCGGCTGCATCGACTATGCCAGCCGTTATTGCTTCGTATGCCAGGTGATCCACTGCCTCTCTACCTTGTTTGCTACATTGAATACACCATGTGGGCTAGACGTGACCTAGAAACAAATCATAAAAAACATTAAGATGGGCCTCAGCTTTATGTCGTTTGCGAGGTGAGGGTCAATGATCAAAGATACTCACCGGCATGACAATGTCACTGTATAAGTGGTGATGTCATATATATTTTCTCAATCCTAATCATTCCTTCGCTGTTTTTCGAACCTTTACTGCCTACCGTCACATGCTGTAGCCACCTGAACCGCTGCCATCACCTACAGGGTTCTTAAACGGAACCAAATTGCATTGTGATAGATGTAGTCGAAAGTGTTATGGTGGTTTGTAGACCATGTAGCAATTGCTGGAACCTGAACCAGTGTTTCGTTATATTAGGCTGATTAGAAGTCTCCGAAGGACGGATGCGCGCATATCTGAAGACAACTGATCAGCTGGATAAGGTTATCACGATGTGTCCGCTTACCAGTGAGTGTGATGTCTGAATAGTTGTCACAAAATTTCGTCATCTTTTTATGGTCGTGCCTGTCGGCTTTAAGTACTAGTTTCATAGAACCAGTTACCCCGCCAATAAGGCAGAAGAATTTGGTAGTCGGTTGAAGTGGCACGGTTCTGTTCTTTTCTATGAATCCCATTATGTCATCTCCAGGTTTCATGCATTTCAGGTGGTCTGGGTGATTTCTATGGCGGTGTTGTGTGTAGTCGTAGGGTCGTGGATGTGATTATGATGGAACTATTCGGAAATTTTTTTAGTAAAGTTCTTCATATCGTTTGCATTCCAAGACAAGTAGCCTTGAACGTGAAGAATTCATGTTTACTGACTTTAAAAGATGTGGCTCAGTCAGTATCGCTCTTGCATCAAAATTATTGCCTTCAACGCACAGCTGCCCGATTCCCAACTTCCTCAAGCAAATAACCCAAATAAAACATCAAAACTAGTGCGTAGCCATCCCGTTTGCATTCACGGCTCCACACCACCTTTGACACATGTCTCGAGCGAAGACAACCGGACTGTTACGTCTCTACGTCTGACCCCGGTGGTATCGCTCCCAGGGCCCACAGAGGACACTAGGCTATTTGACCTGAAAAGCGCAGGTAACGGCGTCTTTTGGTAATGACCCGGAGAGTCTCGTACCAGTGCTGAACCAGAGCGAGCAACATGCCTCCGAGCCCGCTCTGGACCTCAACGTCTGCCTTTCCTCGTGGTCCGACCCACCGTCCAGCCCCCGTTGTCGGAATGGTACGTGTTTTTAATGTCTAAATCTCGCAGCCAGGTGAGGGATGAAGTCAGAAGCTGTGTCAATGGCGTCAGAAAAACAGTCCAACAAACTGAGGAAAACCCTATGACTCTGGTCAGAAATTAGCCTAAAAACTAGAATCTGGGTCTACCGATCCTCCGTCTGTCCGGCGGCAACAACAGTCACTTCCAGCACTTTAACTCTGAAACATGCTGTCGCAGGTTGTGTTGAGTTGGGTGACCGCGCGACTCGAGCTTCGTTCACGCTGGTCGAGGGCGAAAGCCACTCCTTGTTGTGCTGTCTTCAATAATTGCTCGTGAATCCAGTAAGTCTGCTATCCACGGGGGATATAGCTAAAGTAAGGTAAGTGAGTAAGCTGTCTCGTTATCGTGCAGCCAGTAGTAAGATTCCATTTGCATCTCATACTAAGGCCGGAGAGTCGAACCTTAAACACGCAATGTCTACTTGGCAGTCGTGAAGACTTCAGGTAGTTTTGTATTGGCTGCCAGATTACGTCATATTCTGCGTATCCCAACATCCGACCTGAATGTTCTTTCTTCTTGAGTAGAACACCTGGGCCTTATTGATACTCATACCGCCTGCAGAATGCGTATCACGTGGTTTTCTGAAGACATCGTAGAATGCGTGAAATCACCAGTTCTGACGAAAACAGCCGAGCAGCCCCTCAAGGTCACGTTGGATGGCGGATTGTTTATTATGACCGACCATTCGTTTTAGGCTTTTTCAGCTGTTTATGGGTGCATTCTTGTCGTCAGGTAACGCACGGTCGATGATTCGCGTTTCTCGCTTCTAGGTACTCCTAGGTAGCTGATTAGTGTCCGATGGATCATCCTGTTTGCTGAACGGGTTATCAGTGTGGGTGTTTTTTCTTGACACAGTGCTGCTTGCCCGGTTGAAAATTCCTCAGGCTATTCCAAAATGAGCGTATTATTCGGAAACAAATGACCAAGCGTATACCTATCAGAATTCGATCGATCGTTCGGCTCATACTTTGCAGCGTCATATCGCCTTGGGCTATTGACTTTGTATGTGACTACTCATATCCCACTCTACGATATCCTAGAAGCCCATGGTGTCCATAGTTTCGGCCAAGCAATGTATGTTATTGAGTCGTTCCAACAAGTACCTCAGCTGTATCGCCTCCCACCCTTTTCAGAAGTGTTAATTTAGTGTCACAAACATAAGCACAGGTCTAGATAACCTTTGCATATTCACAGGACGTGAACGTTCACAAATATCTTGTATTTTACCTGACTACTCCTTAAGTGTTTGACAACTTCCTTACGCTGCTGAGTCACTTGGAACAACAATAGAGCCTGTGGCGTTCAGAATGCCCCTAAGCGCGTGAGGTAACGAGTGCATCTGGAAAGTATTCTAAAATGTTTATTTTGGGACTTTTTCTGACAGTTTTTTTTGCCGATTCCAAAATCTAACAATTGTTTGTCTTTTCTACCTAGGCGCTTCACACAACTCTGTCGGTTAATAGAATACCTGAATCTTTCTGGATGTAAAAACCTGACGAACGATACGTGTGAACACTTGGGACAGAACTGTCCACAACTTATGACATTAATCCTCGAATCCTGTTCGAAGATTGATGATACTGGAATGGAATTACTGAGGTTGGTTTGTCTCTGATTATCGACTGCGTTACTGGCTTATTTTACGGGGACTGTCTTATGAAGAGTGGCCGCGTTTTTTGTTGTTGCACTGTTGTACTGTACCGCGTGAAATCGATTCTTTTTTTTAAGCGACGGGCTAAGTGAGCCTTGTTGGGCGGACGTATAATCTAGGTAGCAGTCGTTTACACATTTAATTGTTTGTGTTTGATTCTTGTTGTATCTAGTCAGCCATGCGTGTGCGGCAAACCACATATACTAGGACCACCTCTCTTTAGTGATCACTTTTGGTCTGTCCCGTCCTAGTCATTTTGAGGGCCTTGTAAAATGACATCCACACTTCAGCTAGCTAGGGCATGTTTATCCTGAAATCATTTCTGCAGTGACCAGCTACATCAATCCTGGGAGATTTCGCCTAAATATCTTCGTGATACTCATTCTCATTAATTCACATGCATCGGGTTGCAACGCCCCAAATGGTATTCATGTTCAGCCTCGATCGTTTTTTACCAGTCTTTCGAGTTTGTTAGAAGTGCGAGACTTCTTAATTTTTCAATTGAGATTTCGTTCTGTAAGTGATATAACACCGCTTATCCTTCTGTCACCGAATCCACGTCACGTAGTCGCGTGTTGACTGGCTCCTCGAGCAGCGGCTTCTCATATAGACGTTTCACTCATCGGGTGAATTTTTTTCTTCCTCTGAGCTCCTTGTACATTGTTAGTATTGTGAGGATATTTTGGAATTTGAATTTGTATTTCGTCCTGTAAGTGAAGCCAATCTGTGCTGAAAAGCTGAGGAGCACTGTTCAGCTGTTTCATCCTTATTGGGAATCATCAGCAGTGCGCATCGTACCAAACTCCTGGGAGTCTCGAACTCGCTACCTCCCTACTAGTAGAAGCCGTCACTCGAGGATCCAGTCAACACGTGACCACGTGATGCGGTTGAGTGACGCTATATCTTGTCTAACTGCGAGTTAATCACAATGCTGCTCAGTCGCTCCTGATCGAACAGTTAAGCGCTTCGCGGCGTGTCAGCATAGACTGCCTTCAGTTGAAAAAACTTGTTAGTGTTTTGTATACAGGCTTCATCTGTATTCGTTAGGCAAATTACTATGCTGATTTACTCGACTGAATTTTAAGGATTTTGTTGTAAGACCAGCTGACGGTTTTCGTCAGCTTTTTCCCTATTCGTCTCAGTTGGATGTAGTTGTTAGGTCGTTACCTGTGCATTCACCGTCAGCGTTTGCACCTCATTTCCTCCACCTTAAGCTCAATCTTGTAATTATCTTAAAGGCCTTAAGTTGTAGTGCTATTTGAGTTAGAGCACTGTATGCCACTCAGTACCGCCAATTTGTTGACAACCCTTGCACTTGTTTTTCTATGGTTCATAATACCATAGGCCTGTCGCAGAGGTTCTCTTTTTGAGGGTTGGCAATGTATCTGGATAGTAATAATCCAATGTTCTTTTCACGCTACTTGCGTTTGTAATGGGTCTTCGTCACCATAGTATTCTGTTTTTCTACAAGGATCACTAGCGTGCACTTGGTTGTTGCGGGAAGCCTTCCACCGTTTGTATTCGCACACGTTTGAATTATCCTTAGCCGAAACGCCTTTGAAATCTTTTGACACAACTTTCTAGGTTTTACAGGCAGCATCAACGTCAGTCGGCTTTATGGTGTTAATCACGGGTGCTGTAGGCAGATCATAAGGTAACTCTTCCATCATGCGTATTCAAATCAGGTACCCGAGTTAGTCTGCTATACCTCTTCACGTGTCCACATCTACTACTCCGTAGTACATTATCGTCACTTCATCTCCGTTTGTTAACTATACACTGTTGATGTACTGTTTCACGAAATCCTTATCCTCGGATAGAATAAGTACTTGCTAGTCAAGTTTTACGTGTTTCGCAACCTTAAGGTCATTTCTTTCCAGCCTGTCCGTATTATTCGAAAAGGGCGGATGATTCGTTGGCCTGTTGAGCGTGTAGCTTGACAACGTAACTGCCTATGGAACCTCGCGCAGACATTTTTTGTGCTGTCTCCCAAAACGGAGTCGATGTTGCGATTATATATATATATGTATATATACATATATATATATATATATATATATATATATATATATATATATTGGTCAACCCTCCATAACTTATATTGGGATTAATTCCGATTTGTGACGCCAGAGAGCTATCTTTTGATGGGTGTTGCAATTATTCATGACATTTCGTTTGCGTGATGTTAGTGGTTGGGACAAATAATGGAAGACAATTCATCCTAGATCCATTCTGTGTTGTTGAATTTCGAAGAACACTTTACCTACATTTGTAGTTTGTCCAAGGACATTTGGAAATCTGTGGTTTTCACTTTTAGGGATTGCTTGTAATATTGAGCTTTTGACGTCATCCTGGGCGCTGATTCTTCCCGGCTGTTACAATCAGTTTCACATATTAGGTTCGATTAATACCAGCTTACTATCGCGCTACCACTTTCGACCCAAATTGAGACTGATGTCTTTAATCTGTGCTAAGTGGCGTAAGTACGGGGGAGAAGATTCCACTACTAAGATGATTTCCAGATTTTGTGCACAGCTCACACATTATCTTCCTGGTCACTCTTGATGCTGTCATCTCTTTTTTTTCAAACCTCCAGGCAACTTGGCGGAATCAACAAAAATGATTTGAACTGGTGATTCTTCGTAAACTTCAAATCATAAGCTTTCCATTTTGGATAGTTGCTAGTTACACAGTGAAGACAGGGAATATTACGGACAGCAGGCAGGACCGGATTGATAATGTGAATGGTTCTCGAGTAGGTCACTTCAGTCAAGGCGTAAATACCAACGTGCGATCATACCGTGATTGCAGGATTGTAGGGACCATTAATGAGCCGGTTCTCTGTGGTAAATTTTCTAGCTCTAGGAAACAGGAGCGGCCAAGACCGACCCGTCTGAAATCCAGATCCGACGAAGAGGAGTGTTCCTGTAACAATAGCCCCGAAACTTTTGTTGACTCTTCTCTGTCCTGTTCCGACAAAAGGCTCCGATAGGAGATATCTTTGGTCCTATCACACTACTAGCTTTTATTGGTAAAAGCATGTAAAACCAATGCCTTGTCCATTCGTTGCTGAAAAAATTTCGATTTTTCGTTTTTTGTGTCTTGCGTTTCGAGTGCTATGCTCTTCGACACATCTAGACACATCATCTAGAGTTCTCAGTTTCATTCAAGTTAAACAAAACTGTGGGCGGAACATTGTATGCACTTTCGGCGGCTTCCTCTCTTCGGGGACGCGCTTTTTTGGATTTCACTATACGAACAGAATTTAGTCAGCAGGTGGACAATACTCTACTTAACGTCGATTTTAAAATTTGCACCATCTAGATTGCAGATAGGTTCAAAACGATGTGGGTTAACATCGGTTCACTTGCTAAATCGCAGTACGTGTGGCCAACCGGGTCCTCGTCCTGGCTCTCAAGTTCGACTCTGATCATCTCTATTCGCCCCTTTCAAGAATATCCAACAAAAATAGTGACAGACTTAGAATTGATGGTCGTGTATACAGAAAGTTGGTAGTGATGATGAGGGTGCACGGTCTAATGTTTATGCGTCCCATAAACCCCAAGTAAAGGTTCATACGGCACAGACTAAAAGAAAACCGAAATTGTAGTTAACGGAAAATCGCAATAAAATCTAACGAAACCATTCGTAGCCTGAGGTAATATAAAGTATAACATCGAAACCTCTCGTTGGCAAGTGTCTTTGGAAATCTCGGATCATTCGCTCCAGAAATGTATTGATTTTTGAAACGAGGGATGATAAAAAAACGCCTTGTAAGTATTTGTTAGCCAGCATTCTGTTTTCTAATCAGTGCCAAGCCGAACTCGTTTTTCGACATGCAATAATGGTTGCCTGTCTCTGACTGAGCTGCAAATCAATAATGTTGTTTATTTCAAGTAATATCTTTACTGCACATCAATGCACCTAGCCATCCTTAGCGGATATTTCTGTTCACATCTATCATATCAAGTACAGGACGTTTTGGTTTTGCTAGTGGGATGTTCTAAGTCAGTTGTGTTTTCTGCTGTCTGTTTTGAAATGATCTGAAATGCTTTGAATAGTTGGTTCAGCTTCTATCTGTCTCTATATACCTTACCGTCTGGTTGTCTGTTTTTTCTCACGCGGTTATGTATTTCTACAGCCCTCGCATCAATGTCTCCACAAAGCGATGATCACATGATTTTCCACCGTCTGTTTCTTCGCGTCTCGTGCCTGTCACAGTTAGTGTCGTGTGCCTTTTGACCGTGCTGAAGCTCATCTGCTCATATCCTTGTCCAGAATCAGGCTTTATGGCAACCGGTGCCATCTGGATAGGAACGCAGCGTTCTTGTTAGCCGGGTCAGATTGGCGTCGACGTTCAGGTGCTAGCTCCTGGGTAACTAATTTTCTCAGTCACTTAATCCCTGCAAAACTTATCCGCTTGTCGTCCACTTTCTGGAGCTCTGCGCGTCTGTCCTACTTAGCTATCTGTCTCACCAACGTCCCTACAGAAAACACTCAGGTGTACGTCTAATTTGACGGAAAAGGTGATTCGCTCAGACGGAAAATGTGGACTCATTAGCGTTTTGTTTGCCGAAACAACAACCGAAACGGTCGCAGTAAATATTCGTTCATGTAACATCTCACTGATTGTAGTGTGTGACAACAAGAGTTTTATGAAAGTGGATTGGGATTGGGTAGAAGACCAAGCCGCTGCCGTACTGCAAAAAGATTTGTACACTGAATCACTTTTGTTGTAGGTTCCACTCTTTCAGCTTGGCCCGACAATTTTGTTCTATTCACACTTCACTTGGTTATTTCAGACAACTGCTTTGTGTGTGGGGGGGATTTCTTTTCGCGCGTTACGTAGTGTGGCTTGTGCTTTTTCATATCTTGTTTTCCTGGCTTGCATGTGCTTAACCGATTAGTCTCCAAATAGGGGGCTCCATCGTCTGCTCGTGGCCTTGTGATCCAGTGATTTGCACAAGCTAGGAAAGTGAGCAACATACTGTTTTTTTTAATATTTTAAGTGGGGACAATCTCCTGTTTTCCAAATTTAATAAGTGTTCCTGAAAACCTAACCTTTGTTCTGGTGTAACGTGACCCAGTTTTCGCGGTGCATGATCTATGGATGGTGTACCGTGTTACACTGGATCCTAGCCCCAGTGATGATTGAGAAGTTTGGAGAAGTTCAGTGCATAGCATATACTAAAAGCCTTTGCTTACAAGGGCTAGGTTATGGGTCTAAATTGTCACTAGTTTGATTGAGCTTTTTGGATGCACATTGAAGGCGATCGCTCTTGTACACGAGTGCCACTGATCATGTTACTGGGACGCGCTTTCTAATCGTTCTAATCAGTTGTGTATTTCGTCCCTGGGATACCCACTCTAGATGACAATAGCTGTCACCTGAGTTGTTTGGGTGAGCTCTTAGTATTTCGGTGCCAGATCTTAACTCCATTTCATATCTAGAACACTCTTCACCCCAGTAGATCTTGGGAGCTCAGATCAAAACTACGCTTAGCCTCTCAAAGTTCCATGGGAGTGCTTCCACAAGAGATACGAGTTTTTTTAAATGGGCATAAGTGCAAATCCACCAGTTTGATGCAATAGCATACCTCTGGGCCTCCAACAACTAGGTTAGAGTGGTCAGTGCATCGCTTGACAGAGTGGGAGTAACAGGTGTAATCGAATCACACTCCTCACACACTGTATGCACACAAGACTCTTTTAATTACCACTCTTCGTCACTTAACATTTCTCTAAAATAACTTAACTGTTGTCCCCAGTATACCGTCTTTCATCCTGTACCGTTCGTCCCATTGACCACTGTTTGGGTCTGCACAAACTTTGTGCACCCCCTAGACGGAAAACCAACCTTCACAGAAGCTCGTATTGTGAGGACTTTGTAGTGTGAAGACCAGGGCAAGTCGTTGGAGCACGTCATATCTAAGGTGGTGAATGAGGAGCGGTGGGAATTTGCATGATAGGGTTAAGACCAGGAGTGAGATGATAAATGGAGATGTATATATAGAAGGCTGAACACCCCAGTTGGTAGTGGTGACGAGATTGGTATCCACCGCAGCTCCGACATGTTTGCGATTGTCGAACTCCCAGAGTATAGCGATGCACTAGGAACGGTGTAACGGAAAATGGCGTAGGGTGACGTTTTCTGGAAACGCGTGGATAGATAACATTACGAATGATAACAATTCCCGTAGAATGGAGAAAAACACAGACTTGTGGGTCACTGCAGTGGTGATGTTCTGATTCGGGGAGAGGACGTCGTTCATCCGTACCTGAACGGTGCGACGGTGGAGGAATCTTCCAATCCAGCTAAGTGAATCCGGATGCTTGGAATGTTTAATAAGATGGTCGACGTCCCAGACTCGACCAGATATCAACTGCGATTGCATTCGTTTCTCCAAAGTCTGGTATTCACACCAGCATATCGCCCACGGAGCGGTGGTGTCTGGAGCCACGTGGGTGATCACCCAAGAGGGCGCTGTGTTCAAAAGGGATTGTTCGGTCAAAATGGGGATATTAGAAATGGGTCAGTTTTTTTTAACTGCTATGTTTCGGAACGAGAGTTTTCCCGACATGAACGAAAAACCAGCGTTTAACGCCATCGCTCAGCGGTCTAATTACGGGACAATTCAGGGTGTATATCGTCTGAATCACGTAAGCCGCTACAGATTTGAGAGAGAAACAAAGGTATTGGATACAAAGGGTTGTTCGAAAATTCCTGTCTTTTCTAGTGAAAGGGTTTCGGGATTCAGAAATGAGTCGAATGTGAGAGGTAATTCTAAAAAGACAATCGTTCAGCTGTGACACACTTTCGGTGCTTAGCCGTCGTGTCACCCGAAGTAAGTACGAGTGCTGAGGTACCACCAGGCTTCCGAAGTTTGGACAGGAGCAATCGAGATGCCGGGGTTGGATTCGAGGCAGTTGGGGAGAACACAAGTTGACATTCATCGCTTTAGTTGTACCCCAAAATGATCGATTTCCGGTTGGTGCTGAAGAAAGCTAAGCGGCCTTTTTACCGTAAACTTATTCTTCATTTTTTCGATCACAGACAGCTAGGTTTTTCTCGTTCTAACTTAGTCGGCTTGTGTCGACGGACAGCGGTGTATCCACCGAAATCTGTACTTTGCAGACGCCAGCTTGACCAAAGTTGGTGCCCGATCCCATTGAGTATTTTTACTTTCCCAAACACCAGAGATCAGGAGAAGTGTGCATGTATGTTTCCACCAAAATAGAAGTTTATCGTGTTGACACAGCACTGATAGCACGATATTTGGTCTCGTTCGCTAATAGAAGACTGCGGGCTGTAAGATCGGCTTCCAAAGGCAAATTGGTGTATGATACTATCGTAACCCGTCCGTGTGACTGTCGGCATACTTGCAACGTTTTGCATTGAATCGCAGTGTTGAAAAAAATAGGAAATGCGCAAGCCCCGCCATACCGTCATTATCATCTATGAAGCCCAGCTATGAGAATATTACGTTTTGTTTGTCAGTTGTTTGCGTTATGAGGTGGAGAACTAATCTGTTATTGTAAAACATTTCACACGTGTTTTGGGACAGTCATTGCTGATTCTACACCAATTGAAATTGATCTCTCCTATTTACTGGTCATCCTCTGGGGCGACCGCCTGAGGGTTTCGATCAAAACTAGTCTCTCCTGGGAGACACCATCTTCTGAAAGGCATAAATGTCCATGAGAGCTCCAAGCGATCAAGCAAAAACGGTCTATTGTGATATGTGGCCTCTTCTGAGGGTAGTCTGTCCAGGATGGGACATATCAAGTATCCAAACTGTCTCAAGCTTTGTTAGCTCTTCACAATCACACTAAATTTTTTGTCGGGCGAAGGCATCAACTTACATGCTGCGAAATCCTCAACGACATGCCGGTGTGGTGCTTCGGTTTTGTAGCACTTTGCAGAAAATTCAATCATGGTTGTTATTTCAGGTGTCCGCTCTTGGGAAAAAGTAATCGTCAAAATAAGTAACTTTTGTTTGACCCCTGAAGCGTATTTCAGTGGTAAACCGCAAGTAGTTTAACTTACGGGTGGTCTGTACGGAGGAAATGGTTGTAGCAGCTGTCCGCCATACAACTGAATATCCTGTTACAGGACTTCCGTTCACTTAGGAAAACAGTTTCACAATCGATAGTGTCTCATTGTTGTAAATACATAAGATTCCAGTTCACGAATTTCGTATTACGGTGTTTATCGGGGGTTTCGTTCTTTAAAGACACGGTGGTTTTCGTTGGGGAGCTGTCTGAATTTCAAACAAAATTCTGCTTGACCGGTGTGAGGTTATTGGGGAGTGGCCTGTCTTGGACAGGGGAGCATATTGTGGAGAACTACTGTTATCGGGCAATCGAACGTGGATTAGGTCGCCAAATCTAGGGATTTAAATAAAAATAATTGTTCAGCTGTGACACGCTTACGGTGCCTAGCCTCCATGCCACCCGATATAAGCCAAGTTACCCAAGCCTAGACAGGAGCAGCTGAGATGCCAGGGTTGAGTTAAACCACGGACCTTCCGGTCAGTAGGTTCGCTCCTTAGCCAGTTAGCTATCGAGCTCACCGCCTGTTGGTGAGTAGGCTATACTCTTCCTAGGATGTGTTATCTAGTGGTGTCTCGGTTATGCTTATCTGTGCCAGGGGATTTTTCAGGACTTTCCTCCCTTCGGGAGTTCTTTCTTGGGGGGACCACTGTACCGCCTTTCAGCGAAGGGTACGCTTAGCCCATTAACCGTAAGATTCTTCCATGCGCAAGACAGGCGCATGTTTGTTAGTCGAGTAGATAGACTAATCCTTCACTGAGTTATTTGCTGTTGTTTGCTGTCGATGCGCAATATCATGGCGAATAGCTAAACGCTATGATTCTTGAAGGAACTACGACCCCCGGTTTTCTTGTCATCAATTACTACACTGCAGAGAAACACTTCCGCTGATGCTATTGGTTTTTATCCGGATTGTCTGATTGACTGTTGGAGATGTAGGCACATTGTTGCACGGCATTGGAACACCAGTGTTCTCATCTGGTTCTGCTGTCAATGAAGGTGATGAGTGGGCGAAACTAGCGCTTGCCGTACATTCTTGGTTCTGTCTCGTGAATGGTCTATTTTAAAGTCTTAAAATATTCAGAACCGTGAGAATTCGACAGTAGAACTTAGCGACGGTAGTCCGAGATCCAAATAATACAACAGCAATCTTCATTACACGAGTAGCATGTTGCCTTTTTCGAGACAAATTTATTCCGTGTTATTACGGCTTTCTGATTCATAAGCCATGGTGTTAGCCACGTCCATTCTCCCCATCATTGTCCATCCTCTATGTATGTCAGACTTATTTTCGCCTACTGGGAAAATATGAGACTCTTTTAGAAAATTATTGATCTTTTACTTCGTGAGCGATTCCTATTAGTTCATCGTGAGCTTTCCACCTACGTTCTCTTGATCCCATTGGTATTTGGGATCATAATGTAATAGTCTGCCTAGTCGTGATAATGTTCTTCCCTTTCTAAGGCTTATTGGTTTATTGTAATGTTTCTTTGGACATAGCAGTGTTATTTAGGGACATGTGAACAAGAACGTATCTATTGATGGAACTCTTCTTCATCCTTAGCCCATAATTGCATCAGGCTTATTTTTAAAAATAATTAAATGATGTCCCTCATTGTTGACAGCAACGCACTAGCAATATATATTGGCTCCTAACTGCCATAAAACTATGAGAAAACAATGCCCTAGCAAAAGTGAAAAGAGGAGAGTCAGGGCTCAGTTGTTGTCTCTAGGGTTAGCCTTCAAGAGCAAGGTTGCTTGACCTTCGAATGGCGGTGAACTAAACGCATCTGAGCATCAAATCCGGGTAAAACGCAGTCAGCGAGATTAACCCAACGTCCGTTGCGAACCTTATCCAATGCAAGTGACAGACAAACCTTAGTTAAGCAATCCTGCAAGGAATTAACAGTGTTCACGGTTACATGCCGTGTCCTTTAGAGTTTCTGGCCAGGAGCAAAGGGTTTCACACGGACCATGATCAGGAAGGCGTTAAATAATTCCTCTTCCTACTTGGCAACAGCCAGTCTCTTTTTTGACCGGAACTTGAATGTCGAAAAGCTTCACTGTGCCCTGCAAGTCACTCGGATTGTAAATGCCACGAAACAATGTCAGTATCTGGCAGCTATGTATTGCTATATGCACCCTTTACGAGGATCTCACGTCATTTTCATCCAGAATATATACCCGACTCATGTTTGCACTTCGACGCGTTATTTTTGAAACATCCAAATAATAGTAGCGTGGTGCGAGCCAGCCCTTAGAACCACCGACAGGATTCGGCATTCCATTTTGTGTACGAGAGCTGTTTGTGGGATTTGAAATGTTCCCTTTTAACCCAATTATGTAAGAAAAAGGCTTGCTCAGATCCGATTTTTTGCTAATCCCGTATTGTGTGAGACTAGCCATTTTCATGTGGAATGCTCGGCCTAGAGATTTCAAAATGTGCTATCAGCAGAAGTATTTCTTATTAGGAGAAACAGCTACCACTAACAATACCATTGTCTTTGCAATCGGTTTGGGAAAAGCCCCCCACAAGAGCTCCCGTAATAGTCGCGGTATTTTTCTCACCCGGAGTCGTTACTTCATCTGAAAGGTATGATTCAAAGTGGCGAACATGCTTCCTACCTTATTTTGTTGGCGGATTGACACGTTTACAATAGAAGAAGCTGATCAATATATTACCGTATAGGTAGCCCATGTTAGTGGCCACTGTCAGTGTCTCTCCACAGTGTAACCGTCTTAAAGCAAAGCAACCGCGACAATCAAAATGCACCTCATTATAACTCTCGTTGTAGTTTCTGTAGGGACGCCCGACCACGAACTCATTATCTTGCTCCCACGGATCACGTTGACCCTTACATTCATGCCTTGCTTAGCGCATTTTGATCATGCACAATGGTCGCCTGCTCCAGTGAAGCCTCGATTGTTTCATGTGGGCAAATTAGCACTCACTTAAATTACTTGTTTTTACTAACCTGAACTGGAGTGCAGCGGGGAGAACATTATGTGCCATGGAATTGTCCATCACGGTCAAATAGTGATCCAAAGAAATTTGACACTTAGCTGATAGGTGGTAGACTGTCCAGTTATACTGAATCCTACGTAAAGTAAACAGCTACGAACATTGGGAACTATTTAGCTTGGTTATCGCTCACGTCCATGTGGTCTCAGATAGCTGAAAAACCTCGTTCCGCAGTCGGAGAAATATCCCTGTTCGAGAGTATCAATTAAGTCATCATTGTGTCAACCGGAAAAACCTTGAGTCAACTTATTTGTAAGAAAATCTGTCTGTTTACAGTTACTACTCTTCATTTGATCCTGCTTGCAATATACTGCTTTCAGCGATAAAAATGAGCTGCTACTGGAGTCCCAACGCCTATTTTCTAGCGGAATGCCATCAATTGAGTCAGGTACTACGTGGTCCCGGAAATCAGTCTGTTGTTCCCTGCCGTCGACTGGTCCACCTTTGAACTTTCTTTCAACCGTTTGAATTGGCTGCTCTTAGGTTTGACATCGCGTAAAGAACGCTGTCTATGATTAGGCGGCGAGCATACATTCGCCGACAAACCAATCTTAACTTATTCGTCAGTTGTCACACTCCCGTGGTTGAACACAACTTAACTTTAGGATGATTAAATTCCTCATTTGAACTGCATGCCCGTTGTTTTGAACTGGTTGAGACAAGCTGAAATCACCGACATCTTTGTTGTTCTTCCACACCGAGATTCGTCTTAAAGGCAGTCTGTTTGATAAGTGGAGCTATTGGCTAATGTAAAATGGTAATTGCACAGGGGCTCACAGGTACTATTAACAGAAAGAATAATTTCGTATGCCATCGTGAAACTTAAGATGACATTTTGGACAAAATAATCCACTCTGCACTTCCCAATACGACTCGGGATCGCACGAACTGTGAAGCACGTCGCCTCCGAAGGTACTTCCAAGAAAGAGCATGGGACTATAGCATTCATGGGTACTCTTTAAAAGCTGTACACTAGCTGATCAGTATCCCTGACGTCTTTTTTATTGAACTCGATGGTCTTCATTTCACTTTGGAGGCATGGAAACACCGTGCTTCCTACTACGTGATCCTCCAAAGACCTGAGGCAAGCTAAAATTGCTTCTTGGACACCCTGGCTCACAACAGCTAGACAGAAATCAGATGCCATACGAAAGGGTTTTCGCAATTTCCGATTTCTGGAAAAAGAGAGGTCCGTGTTGTAGTTCGCGGGATCGGAACAAAGTTACCTGTCTCCCAGTTGGGGGTTGTATGGGCGGGGACTAATGCCACTTATATATATATATATATATATATATATATATATATATAGACTAACCTTTTCACCTGATGGGCGACGAATGTCAGTAAAATACTTCATACAGTGTGTTCGGGGTGGGTTAAACTCTACGTAGATTTGCAGCCTGAAAATGCTAATACTAAGCAGATTACGCACTCTCAAGCATTTTCCGCAAACAACACCTCAAATATGATGAAAAGAGATTCTGCCATTGTATTGTTTATTGGCTGAAGCTCGGTGTCCAGTGGGACGAACATGGCGTAAGTTGTTGTAACCAGGGGCCCGAATAGAGGCTTTGTGGGTCACAGGCTATGTTTTTGGTTGAATTCAAACGGGTCATATCCAGTGAAGCAATGGCTTCTTGGACGCTCGGCAGTAGCATATGGTTTGCGCGAGTTCGTCGCTGAATGCCCATCACCACGATAACACTGGGTATGAAGCGTGAGGTTGATGTTAAATCAATTCCTAATAGACGTTAAAGTCTCTGCTACCTGCATTTTAGTTGTTATTGTTTATTCAGTCGAGATTTCGTCCGATTTGCTTGATGCTCAAATTTTCCCCAAGATCCCAGTGGTACGTACTAATCTCGTTCAGTGGAGATGAAACATCCGCAGGATGGTTCTTGGTTTTTCAGCATAGACTGACTTTCCCTTTCGAGAACTAACCTACGTGGTCTGTGGATGAACTTCGCAGTTGATGTGGTTAGATCGAAGCAACTCACTACACAATTGGAGATTCATGAGGTGGCTATTTCGGTATCTATCGTATAATGGTCGACCTAACGTTCATCACTTTCGTGACTGACCACAATTACGTTCAAGACAAATTGATTTGGTTTCACCTTACTCTTGGCAAATAGCCGGATTTTTAAGGAGTTTGGTGTCTGACCCGATCCACATCAACCACTTACTTTCAGCCAATGTTTGAAGAGACTGGATTATCTTGCCAGAACGCTACATTCTGGAAGTTATCTCAAGCATCGCAAAATTGCACTAATGCACATTAAGCCTCATCTGTGCGTGCTCGTAACTATCCTAGCGGACGGATTGTTCGGCTCTAGATTGTTTTACTGATATACGAACAATTCTGAGTCCCAGACGTTTTATTCCTTAGTTTTTGGCATTCCGTCAGTCTAGCCGGAAGGCAACCATTCATGAATTGCTGTGACGCGCCAGCAGTTTTGTTCAGAAGCAGTCCACGCACGTCCGTCTCATTTATGCATGTGTATGTCTATGTTAAATGCAGTCTGTCAGACGACGGAATGCGCTCTCCCCGTTCGATTGGAATCACGTGGTCGTTTCCACAATCCAAGCTTGACTATATGGGGAAGCAGACATCATGGGTTACAACATGGATGGCTTACGATGCATTGGTTTGGATTGTTTGGTGGACATGGAACGTTTTGTGGTCTGTCGGATTTTTCGGCGAGACATATTGTTTTCGTCTGCACATCCATGGGCACAAGTTTTCCATTTGGGTTGATTAAATTTATTGACCAGTTGCATTTCTGCAAAAACATGTCGAATTCTGTCTCCGTCTGTAATTACGCCTCGTTCTTCCATCTCTGTTGATTAAGGTGTCCAGTCAACCTAAGACGAATGATCATATAAACTTGAAAGTAAGCGTCTGTTCTCATACAAACTACGATTACGCTTTTCTTGGGCTGTTAGTTCTGTGTCATGTGAGCTCATCCCGTACTTGATGGATTTTTTTCAAGTGGCATTTATTGAATTGTTTCTTCGGTATTTTCATCGGTGGCAGAAGGTTACATTATCCATGAAACACTACCTACTCACCTATTTGAGGTTTCGGACATCCTACTGCAAAACTCATCTGTAGAAAAATTAACAGTTTTAAGGTTTTAAGAGCCTAATTTCCGCTTATGTAACTGCATCCTTCATTAGGAGGTTGGACCACTCACCTATTTACTAGTTCTCGTAACATGCATCATCGTCACTAGAGGCGGCAACATCATTGTTGACGCAAGCTTCACTGCCGTACAACCGAAATTCCTCTATACTACCATTTAAGGTCTAAAAGTAAAAAAGGCAAAGATTGAATGAGTGAGGCACCTAGGGCTAACTCACCGTAACATCTTCCAATATCCAGTAGACTTTTCGGGACAGGTATTTTTAACGAATTGAAAGAACTTCTACTGCAGTCTGTCACCTAATGATAAAAAACTTCATAGAGCGCAACAAGGACCGTCCTACAAGGAACATTTATCCCGTCATTCCTCTGCAAGCTTCCTTGCTTACTGGTCGCTCAGTTGAGAGTGATTCGCTGCTGTCTCCTTGTTGGAATGTAATATGCGACAAAGCTGACAACCGGCGGTCCTCGTACGGAGGTGCGTGTTCAGATCTCTATTTAATCACCTTTCCAATTCTACAGCGATTATTTCCTCCAGTAAACGATTCCACGAGGAAGACCGTCGACGACAGTATGGTGAGTGGATTAAAAGGCAGCCTCTTGCGATTACGCAACTAAGGTAGGCGTCCTCTCGTTGGGTCGTCATCCTCGCTGTCCAAAATAACCAGAACTGAGAGGAACTAGAAGAGCAAATAGATATGCTAGTGGTGATGGGTCGTTATGTGGTTCGTGCATATGCAGTTAAGGAACGCCCTTGACTAAGCAAAATCGCCACGCAAGTTTTGCTAGCTGTTGAAGATCCAGTCGGTAGAATGTAGGCGACAGCATTTTGGTCGGCGTGGTTCGTTTCGGCTCCTTTGTGATGACTGACTAAGTGGGTGCGTTGGGTGTGACCTTTCACATCATCCTCTGTGTGGCCCTCTCCTGTAACGTGTGCATTCGGGGTGTGTTTAACCGTCTGAATACCGCTTTATGCATCAGCGATAAGTAGTATTTACATCATTTGGCGGAAACTGCGTTCCTCGCTGGGTACATGTAGTTTAGGCGTTCGAATGGGGTGTTTTACCCTCAGACATCCCGTTTTTTGTAAATGGGGACTGGGTTCGGTCATGTAGTCTTGCTTCAGATGGTGAACTGTGTACTTCTAGCTTAATGTATGTGATGTATGAGGAATGGGCCAGCTATCATAATATCACATAACTGAATACAGCGCCGGCGATTTGCTCGTGGAAATTGTATTCACTGCTCAGCCTTGACAATGCTGTTGGTGAGTTGTCCAAGCAGTAACCAACGTCCAATAGCTAACAGAAGTGTATACCGAAAAAGGAAATTTTCATCGAGGTTTGATTTTGATATTTTTCAGCCAAATACGCATAGCAAAGTTTATCTTGTGGTTCAGTTAAGCCGGTTTTCGAATTATCGTATTGTTTCCCTGTGTAAGAATACTATGCGTGTGACCAGCGTAGGATGACCTTGTGGAGTTTTTTCAGAAGCCAGTGTTCTGAGACACTTAGGAAAATTGTTCCGTGGCAAGTTATGAGCATTTGTCATGCATTGTTGTAGAGAATATTTACTTGGTCGGCTGCTTAGGGAAACATCAGCTTGGTGGAATTTCTTTAGCTCCTCCATAAATGAAATGTTCCCCAAAGAAGCGACGAACTCATCAACCCGTAAGGGTGTTTTTTGAGAGATTGTTGGCTTTACTGTATTTCGGATTCCGAAGGCTTTTGCCAGCGCTTTTTTATGCTAGGCATGGCTGGACCCAATTCGAACAGGCTCTATGTGCCTACATTGTTTTGATAATTTATCCTGGGCTACCGAAGTCCCAAGCGGGGAGTGAACACTGCGAACGGAGGTGGAACAGCACAGCAGGTGGAAAACACTTTTATTAGTTCACCAAAGACCAGCTCAGTCTTGTTCATCTTAGCCCCTTGGAAAATGGAGCAGTGAGTTCAGGCCGGATGCTGGGAGTATCATCTCATGACATAGAAATCGTACGACCCAGATTCCACAGCATTCATACGTTAGTCACGTAAGTTAGATGTTGAATGCTTGACTAGCCTGCCATGAGCATGAAAATTAGCGCTACGGCACCCAAATGTAATTCCCACTTGTGGTACTACATGGGATCTTTTTGTTCAATGACCATCATACTCATCATTATCACCATAAGCGTCATGAATTTTGGCTCGTGTGGCTTTTCTTCCTTTTTTCCTCAACTCGTCACTGACAGACAGGTTATCAGCACCTTCGTTCAGTACCGCCCCGGATTGTTATATCACCTTATGATGAATTTAAAATTCCTGTGGAAACCTCTTGGATGAACTATCTCTTGGTGGAGTGGGGTGTAGATAATGCCTAAGGAATTTGGCCGATATCGTCTGCGTGCTCCAGATCGACTAGGTTCTCACAAGCAGCGATTCGAACACCGAGGATATGAAGACCTAGCGTTCACCTCATTATTTCATCGACGACGAAATTGAACAAGAATACAGAGAGTGGACATACTTCTCGGACACCACTCTTTGTAGGGACGCTTTTAGAGAGCCCACTATACACTCTCACATGCCCAGAACTATGTGATACCTGCATGCTACCTGCAACTAACAACACTCTCATACCACATCGACCGTCGCGTTGTGTCACCCGCCAGGTCGACTTACTTGCTGCATTGATGTATGCTGTCTGTCAGAAACAAGGACACAGGACTGTAATATAACTCATTGCCCCCCTGGCCCTCTTCCAAGGCCCGGCTACTCACTCATGGTGATGCGGATGGCGCTGCAGCTGGCTATGCCGGGGTGTACAGTGTATTCAGCGACCCAGCGGAAGCGTCTCTACTTGATGGGATACCCGTTGATAGCCGCTTCTGTACGGTTCGTTTGGCAACATATGTGAGAGAATCTGGAGAAAGTGAGATCCATCGCACCCTATTTATTGTCTGCCTACGCCCCAACGGACTGTAGCTCCGAATCTGCCAAAGACAGTTCAATGACTCTCTAGGTGCCCTTTTACAACGGGCTCAAAGCTCAGACCGTTGTGGTTGGTGGTGATATGAACTCACAGTTAGGTAGACTAGGCGCTGCTGAGGCCCAATTGGCTGGTCTTCTTGGGTTGGATGCGAGACGCACGAACAACGGAAAGCGTCTATCTCAGATGTGTGCGGATGATAGACAGTTCCTTTGCAGTACCAATTTCCGGAACCGTGAAAATCCAACCAACAAACCGATCCCGAATCCAAATAGACCACATATTTTCTGCATAACTTGTAGTTCTTCGGGTAGCGTTTTGCGTATAACTTAACTCCATCCTCCAGTTCAGGTGGTCAATGCGCGCTTTGATTGTAATACCTCCTCTGACCTGACCTCAGCTGCAACCGCTCAACATCTGTTTTATTCACTGAATTGGGAAGGACTTCTCCCAAGTGTGTGGCACGCGTTTCATTAACATACTGACCGTCTTAATAGCTGTCTTCTTTTCCTAATAGCACTATTTCCCCCGAGTGTACTATTAGACGAACCAATTGGCATGATCATCAGCTGACTGCACCTACTCTTTGTGTTTTATATATCGGGACAATGATCAGTGAAGAGATGTTCTCGTTTCAGCGTGGGGAAGCGTAAATGTAAGACGGAGGCTATAGTGTCGTTTTATAATGACACGTTATTATGTTTCAGCTCCTTTTACTTCTTTTTCTGGCAGGGGATCCATCGACATTTACTATGATGCCAGTGAAGTGATTCACTCAGCGAAGAAGATAGCTGTGAGATGCTCTCTGTGCTACTCGTGAGAGATATGCTCCATATTTTTCTATCATGGCTGGTAAATGGTTCGCGCTACACATATGTGGTCAATAAATAGAACGTCTTTTGACTCGTGGTGAAAAAGATGTGTGTAGCGCATTCTTTCACTTGTGAAGCTATGTGGACAAGGTGGTCGTCTAGGCACTATTAGATGTTAGTTTGTCGTTGGATGACACATGTGGTAGACAATTTCTGTCACATGACCGTCCTTTTTCTTAGGATGCACTGGGAAAAGGGTAGTCAGTGATTCGCTTCGGGATCGGTTTGTAATGCTGAAATTAGGAGTGCACGCGGTCGTTCACACTAACCAACTCCAGTTGTCAGTTCTTCATTGACACCGCTCATATTAGGTATGTTTTCGTTGGTCTTTTCCACTTGTGACAGAAAGGTTGAACATGGTGAATCATAGTGAGTCCAATCCGTATACTTTTAGTTGTGCCGGTAACCCCTTAACTCGCCTTCTAAAGTCACCTTAAGAGGTACATCTAAAACCGTAACACTTGTGGTGGTAAGTTCAGCGTAAAGTAACTTTTTCCAAAACTTTTTTCAGACCGAATATCTGTTTTGCGGCTATCTCAGCTGTACATTAAAAAACAACCCGCTTGGAATGCTTCTATCCTTGCTGTTTCTCACCTGCCACCTGGGTCCCGCGCATCCCAATTTGAACATAAGCTGGCGTGCCGGTCATTCGAACAACCATCTCAGACGTCACATACTCTGTGCTTCCCAAAATCATTTTCTGCTATCCAAGTACAACTTAAAAGTAACCGGAAAGCAGTTCGCTTAACAAAGTGTATCATAATCCTCGAACCCTTTCTTCTGTCTGGATGAAGATCCCGAGGCCGTACACGTTATGGCTGAGGGACATACTACTGTTTTGCCTGCATAAAAACTTGGCTTCATTCCGTTACAACACCAGAAGGGTAGGACCATAAGATGTCAAAAACTCTTTACTGCATGTCAAGGCTGTCTCGGCATTCCTCCTAATTTCGCTTTTGTAGTAGCTAGATGCAACATACCCTTGATTCTAGAAAACTAACCATCTCAGTTCAGACTGTATGAGAAATGCCTCCAAACTTCAAAGCTTCTGACGACCTTGTGTGTTGCTCAAATCTACTCACATTGTGCAAACTCATTTCATCAAAACAGGTGAGGATCGCTCGTATGTGGTTTCCGGGATTTTTACCCTACTGTCTCTCTCTGCTTCTCCAAACCCAACCATTATTAGTTTTTTTTCGAATTGTTTTTGGCATTATTTCCTCTTCTGGTTCGAAGCAGATGCTTCACTTTATTATGCTTTTTCGTTATCGGCTGGATCAATGGAATCTCTTTTTAAAGAGAACCTCCTTTATGCACGTTAGCACCAGTTTATAACTACTACCAACTATTCATTGATTAGTAAACCACCTAGATCCATATCAGTCTATTCATTTCCTGTTGTCTGTAACTGGATCCCTACTGCGAATCACTTGCTCCAGCTGTGTACACACATGCATGCAAGCGCAATCTTCGCTTGCCAAGTTGGTCTGAATGTCGGAACTGATAAGATTCTTTGATTCAGACCCGGTGGCCACCTTTAGAAGTTCTCTAGTATGTTACAATGAATTAATTAGGAAACTAAACGACAATCTCTCCTATAGCATATTTTTGCGCTGTTACCACTATCCTCAAAAAAGGAAAACTCTCTTGAATGAGCACTCTGTTTTTTTTCTGTCACTTGATACCAAAGGCTTCGGACAGTATCCCCCAAACCTTTCATTACTGCCGTACTTCGTTTTTCGTCGGATGCTTGATGTCGAGTTCTGCTGTGTGGTTTCAAAATGTGTTTTGGTAACACAGTCCATGTTCTAGATGGCGATATGCTCCCCCGAGAAAGTGGGACTTAATTAAATTGCGCACGGCTTCTGTTGCGGGACGCTGAACAGACAGCTGTCTATTTTTAGTCTCTTTTTCTCTTATATCAGCTGGTGTTCAAATCTGACAGTATTGGATGTGTCGTGGTGCGCCGTCGGCGATCGTGGCTTAACAGCCATCGCACGCGGTTGTAAAGGCTTACAACGGTTTCGCGCTGTCGGTTGTCGTGAGATTACCAGCCGCGGCGTTCAACAACTGGCAGAGCGTTGTCATGGCCTTATTCTCCTGAATTTGAACTATTGTGGTCAGGTAAGTGACTTTTCTCGCTGCTGTTTCCTCAGATGTGGACTTGAGTAGCAATTTTTCTCTGTATTCTGTTCACTGTTCAAATTTGACGACCGCTTTAGTACCAATAACCCAAAGCTACTCAGGCGAGTTGTCAGTTGGTACGTTCCTGTACTTTACTGATTAACACCCAATGGTGTTCTTCGTTGTAACCACATGGAGTGCGACATTTGTTCATCGGAGTGCGGTGTGCTGGCAACGGCGGATACCCGCTTCAACTGTGTACCGACACATGAGTGATCTCCTCGAGTGAAATCACAAGACGATAGCTCCACGCTGTTACAGACACCCTCTTGATTGGGCGATGGGAAAGCCAATGTTACGTTCGTCACCAAGGCACTGGACCTTACCGTGGTTTGACGGTTTGTATGCCTCTGTGACCCATTGAGCTACACGGGGGCGTGTCCGTATGATACTCGCAGTCACTCACCATGTTGGTCAATGGATAGAGGGCCGACCAACACAGTTTCGAAACCCTCGACACTCGGTCTATCTTACTACTTTTAATGTTCGCACTCTGAAGCAAGCAGGACAACAACCCTCCTCTTGCTCTCACACTGGACACGCTTGACATTGTTATGTACTGCGTATCCGACACAAGAATTCAAGGTGCAAGCACAAGATGCACAGCACTGCCCAATCACTCTCCACTTGCTTCTCGTAGCGCACCTCTGGCGATGTAGAGGCTGCTGCCGCAGGATGTGCAGGCTTTGGTATCGTCACAAGTTACCGTGCGAAAAAATCCTTGCTTGACTGGGTACCCGTTGGTAGTCGCCTATGTGCTCTTCGTCTGGCAGCGTCCATGAACGATTCGCATAAGCGGCAAGTTGATCGCTGTCTGTTTGTCGTATCTGTTTATGCCATCATCATCATTGACGACTTAACATCAGTTTTCAATACTGATGCTTCACTGCCTTATAACTATGGAAACAGCAGCCAAATAGACTGGGCGTCATTGTTGGGAAATTGATTTCGAGCTGCCGGATGATGCTCAGATGTTGCTGCTAAAACCGACGCAGGACGAACGGAGTCATCAGTCCTAACTGATAGACCTATATGGAGAGAGTTATTAGTGGGGTTCAGGGAGGGGCAAGAAAAAGTATGTGTATGAGAAAGACGGGGGCGTCAGCAGTGGCCTGTTTTCGCTTACCCGCCCTGCTGCATGCAGCACGTAAGTTGACCCAGCTAATGACACCACCCAACGATCGATGTGGCATGAGGTTATTTGTAATTGTGCAATTCATTGTTGTACGTAGGCTGTGTCAGGCACCCACACCTATACAGATGCTTACGCCCTAACCGACTACATATCTAATACCATCAAAGACGAGTTTTATGACGAATTGAATGCCCTGTTATGGCTCAAATGTCGTGTTGATTTCCGGAGATCTGGATGCACAAGTGAGCAAACTTAGCTCATCTAAGACTCACTGAGATAGCTGTTTGACGTGGATTGGGCTAGGTACGTACGGACAACGGCGATCGAGTACTTTAGGTATGTGCTGAACGCAGGCTGATTTTATACAGTACTATCGAAATAACGGAAGTCGTGTGAGTACATAGTCCTCCAACGACGTGCCAACCACGAACCCAAATTGATCACATCTCCATCAGTTACCGATGGCTTGGATCAATCACTGACTGCCGCTCGTTTTGGAACACATATATGGATTCCGACCACGCGCTCATCCGGAGTCGATTCTCCCTTCGTTTTCCAGGGCCGCGTAATTTGCGGACAAACGGCTTGGCAACCGAAAAAATAAAAAAATCGTTCAGCTGTAGCACCCTTTCGGCACCTAACTGCCGTGCCACCAGAAGGAAGTACGAGGGCTGGGATACTACCAGTTTGCCCAAGCCTAAACAAGGGAAGTCGAGAGGCAGGGGTCGGGTTCGAACCACTACCTTCCGGTCAGTAAATTCGCGCTCTAACCACTGAGCCATCTCGCCCCGCTTGGCAAGTGAAAGGCTGGCAGATGCGAATATTAGAAGAATTTACCAGAATCACCTTCTGGAGTCTCTCCCAACTGCTCCACTATCAGATGTGCATTAATGCTGGGACGAGATCGCCGCATCTTCGCACAGTGCTGGGAGTTTTGCCTGTGGCGTGGCGCTACCAGGCCCACTCAAGCATAGGATATAAGACAGAACAGTGATATTGTCTGAATCTCTAAAAATGTCCCCACCGGTCCCGAGCATAATTTGGGCCGACGAATTATCGGACGTCAAGTGAAAATGGGCGTGCGCTTCGACCTTGAAGCCTGGTGGACATGGAAGGCTGAGGAACTGGAAAAGACCAGAGAGCCGGGAATGCCAGAAGATTGTTTCGCTTGATCCGTGCGACCGGATCCCGAAAGCCGCATGTGAGTGAATCCATCAAGGATTAAAGCGATGCGGCCATCTTGAACAGAGAACGCCTTGACCGCTGGGCCGAATACTTTGAACAGAAATTCTCGTGGCCACTGGCAGCCACTTATTTGGATCCTACAACGGGATCCTATAACAGTGAACCTGGAACGCTCTACGGTCTCGGAGGTTTATGACTTCATATTTTCTCCCAAGCACCACCGAGCTCCTTGTCTGGATGTCCTGGCACCCGCGTTATTCAAAGATGGGGTTGAAGTCCTCAGTCGGCGCTTGTCTGATCTATGTTTCAGTTGTAAGTGTCATGGTTGCCTGCATTTGAGAAAAGGAGACTGTCTCGGACAACTGAGGAGAATCGGTGACAGTATCCATTTCCAACAAAGGGGCCAGTAGTGAGTGCGGTATTCACAGAGAGATCAGTTTGACCCAGGTCGTAACGAGACTCTTAATGTCACTTCTTCGTCGTCTTATGGTGGCTCGTGAAGCACTAACTGGAGGGCAGCAAGCGAGGTTCCGGCCTTGTAGGGGTTGTGTTGCCCATATCTTTACACTTTCTCAGGTACTAGAACAACGCCATACGTATCGGCGACCCATAGTTTTAGTATTCTTGGAGGCGTATTGGACTTAGTTGACCGGTCTGTTCTCCTTGGCAGGGTTGCCCAGCAAGGAATACCCTGAAAGTTTGTGAACATAAGTTCTTTGTATTCCCAGAGAGATCGATTGAGAAGCTCTCCAAAAGGGGGCGGGATGGCTCAGTGGTTAGAGTGCAAATTTACTGACCGGAAGGTCCGTAGCTCAAACCCGACCTCTGTCTGTTGTCTTCCCTTGTCTAGGCTTGGACAACCTGGCAGTACCCCAGCCCTCGTGCTCCCTTTGGGTGACATGGCAGCTAGGCACCGAAAGAGTGTTACAGCCGAACGATTTTTTTCTCCAAAAGCGTGCGTACACAAATTGGTGTCCGTCAAGGGTGTCCAATGTTCATTTCCATTTAATTTCATGATTAACGATATGCTGAACCGAACGATTGTGTTCAAATAACAGCTGACGAAAAGCTTGTCGATCTGGAATATGCAACCTACATCGTTCTCGTCTTCGAAAAGGAGAGGGCGCAGTCGTTTTTCGATGAACTGACCAAAGTCCTTTGGCATACGCTTTGTATCTACAAAATGTGAGGTGATGTTCTTGGACATGCAGTCACTTAACACGCCACTCGAAGTTGTCGACCGTTTTACGTATCGTGGAAGTTGTTAGTTCCGGTTGTGGTGTGGTAGCTAAAGCCTGTGCATGAATATCCTTAAGGTGACACTACCTGTATGGCTGATGAATGCTGTTAGAGAACCCAGTATCGGTTCTGCACCTTTTTGGACCCATGCAGTTATATTTTCTAAAGGCTTTGTTACCTTAAATGTCAGCTCAACTAGAACATGAAGCGGCTTTCGTGCAACACAGTCAGTTAAAAAATATGGTGGATGGATTCGGCTGAGCCCCACCCCATTAACACTTTGCATGCATCTAATTCGGCGTCTAAGTACAAACTAAGGTAGACGTAAATTCTGATGCATTAATGGACGCCACCCTTTATTTTAAAGGTGCGAACTTTTGACTCTCCCAGTACGGCTATAAAGCTGTGTCCTTACTGCACTCTTGCAAACTGTTGTGTCCGTACTGGTTCCGTCATATAGTGGCCCCGGCTAGAAACCTCCTGGCAAAAATAGTGAAAAGTACGGCCAAATGATCAGCATGTATATGTTTTGCCACTACGTTAATCGTCTCAAAATAGATGTGCACACAGCCTTTCATCGTTCGAGCTGTTCAGGAATGCGAATCTAAAAGACCTATTCAGCGGACGCTTAGACCCGTGACACAACATAGTGGTGTACACGGAACAACGGAAACACAGCAAGAACGAAAATTCTAGCAGCAATTTTCAGTTGGTGGACACGCCCTTGGAAAACAATCTTTGGTATTCCCAGTGGAACGCGCGTTGGCAATCCAGCATCGAGGCCCACGCAACTACGATTTCAAATCCTCATTGAAGTCAACTGATTAATGCTTTAAACTTGGTCTCTATTGGTATTGTTTCACGCAGATTTAAACGTGACAATTCATCAGGTCAGCCAAGTGGAATATACAATCATGGGTTTTCGAAATTTCGTGGAATTCTGTTGGCTTCATGATTTGAATCATCCTGTTAGTCTCGGTAGTTTGCTGGATACTTTGAAAAACCGCTGTCGATAGCGGTCTCTGCACTAAAGTGACCCGGATTCCAAAAATCCGCTTAGTAGCCGTAAACATTGTGATGGAAGGCTACGCGTGATTTGGACAGGTTTTGTGAAAGGCCGAACATGCTTCTAATAAAATATCGTAAATGATAACATGCGCCAACGACACAGTCCTGTGTTCAGTCGAGTATTTAGAGTGCATATGGTCAAGTCCGGTACGGCTGAGACTAAACGGTGTTCGGTGCTCTAGTCCTGTTTGCAGTGTTCCGAACACCTATCGTGCAATCAAATGGAATCAAACAGTCGATCAGATAACCAGATAAACGGACTCGAAGTTAACTTGATAATCGCTAACTAGCCCAGAGTTCACGCGTGCACAGTGTGAGTTGGTGGTATAAGGAGCCGATCACTAGAAGCAAGCAGATGTTAATTTCGCTGAAACTATGGGGGTTTTGAAGTTGAGAATTTTAAGGGGAGTTAGTCCATTCCGGCTGAATTTTTCAGTGATATGTTGCTCATATCTTTATGTTTAAGTGAGCGAACTTTCAGGATCACCGAGCGCTGCCGTTTCGAATGCGATTGCCGGTTTACGAGATAAAGCACGAAATTAAATCGTAGCATATTTTAACGGTCCACGGTTTTCTTCAATGGGAGATAGCATTCACAGAATTTCCTATGTATATTGCACCCAGGTGGATACTGGAATAACGTTGGGATCCGTTAAACTTGTCAGACATAACAAATCAGATGTGTTTGTTCGCCGAATGTCGGTACAACACTGTTGCCTTGCGTGTAGTAAAGATGAAAGATAATCGTTCAGTTGTAACACCCTTTCGGTGCCTAACTGCCATGCCACCCGAAGGAAACACGAGGGCTGGGATACTGCCAGGTTGCCCAAGCCTAGACAGGGGAAGTCGAGAGGCCGAGGTCGGGTTCGAACCACGGACCTTCCGGTCAGTAAATTCGCGCTCTAACCACTGAGCCATCTCGCCCCCTTGCGTGTAGTATAATTATCGAAGATAACTTGATGCATTGTGCAGTGTTGATGGGAATAGGCATCTCTGTGAATGATCCTCATTCTCAGTTATGCGCAACTAGTCAGGAGATAATGCAGCGTTTTCAGATATGTGGATGCGAATTACAACCACCCCGGCGAGAGCTCTTCCCCATTGGAAAGCATGACGCCACTGAGCTCGAATACGTCATAAATGCAACGAAATGGTCGAATACTTAGTGCAACCATTGCCTTTTATCATGATAACCGTACGCGTTGTCGCTTACCTTGACTACTTATCGTAACTGCTAGACTCGTACTGATTTTGAGGTCTCGACTATGCATGATGGCCTAATCCAGCGGCCAAGTGGTATAGACTTGATCTCTGGATTTAGGATTTATCCGTAGCGACTATGTAGTGTGTGGGTTGGAGCTTGGTGTCAAATCGGATCCTTTGGAACACTACATCACAACTTCACTCCACTTCTGCTTCCCGATACTGATATTCTGTAGCTTAATAGAAACAACAGCTCGGTTGTCCTCATCATAGCTTGGATCCATCGCATACTAAACCGCAGTAGTACCCTCACCAACTGGGGACTCCGTTATCAGCTCCCGCGCTTGCGTTTGTTAACCGATTCTTCCACATCCCAGACACACCTAACACTTCGAAACCGCTCTTTTCCATGTCTATCATACGGGTTTTTGCCTCACCTAACTCATCATTCAGGCCGATGTATTGCCACCCTTCTTCACTTTCACAATCATGTCTAAACTATCCGAATACATAGGTGACTAAGACAACTACCTTTGATGCGATCTGATGATGATGATGATCTAGCTGGGGACTGCAAGGTTCACTCCGTCTCATCGCTCGGGAACAAATATCCTTCAACCCACATCCAAGTAACATACATCGCCACACTGCCACCACTCCCGTCTTTGTCCTCTGAGCAGTCAATGGACCCTGACTCCTCATCATCAATTTATCTCAGTGCCTCTTACCTGTCCATCCACATTTGTCCTACCTGGTCAGCCTTTTAATACGGCCGCGCATCAGCCTACTGCGCAGCGTCATGTGCTGAAACAGTGCCGTACGAGTACGCCCACGCGTCTGAGTCACGTCCGATTTCACCATGTGCCGGAGCAAGGTCAAAAAAGCACACATGGACTTCACGCCCACCTGATGGCCAAGGCAACATATGCACTCCGTACTCGAGCGCACAGACGGTCACCTATGACTAGCCGTGACAACGAAAACAACCACTCGAGACCTGGTGTGGGCGTGCAGGAGACTATTAAGTTGAGAACAGATCGACCACCAAATATGGCCACAAGTGAATGAAATGAATAGAACGCTGTAATTGCATTAATACACAGTTTTTTTTTCTGGCCGCCTTCTTGTCTTCTGACTGTAACCCGGTAGCATCAGGGAAGGTGAAGAGACACAACACCTTTTCGTCCGCGTCCCATCCCTAAACGTCCACCAACTCTTTCTGCACCATGTCCTCCTTTTCTGGTCCCGACGATTTGAAAGACTGCACGGTTGACAACTCTTCCTTCAACTGCTTGCACCCCTCCCAGAAAACTTTCCTACCCCATGCTAAGCCTCGTGCTCCACCTTCTGCCGTGGATTCAGACCTGTTTTCCCCTCCATTCACCCTATTACCACCATCTTGAGTACACTTCGGTCGACCCTAAACACACGTTCACTAAACCCTACTTCATGTACCACCACTGATCCCTCCCAACTTCCCTTAGTGCCATTCCTACCGTTGGCTATGTTGCCAACTTTGTATTTAGCACGATTGGCTCGCCACTGAACTTATCAATACCATCAACAATATACGCAGAAAATTAGAAAGAAGACAGCTTTTGTCAAACGTCTGTGCCGCTGGCTCAAGCTTGTCCTAGTTGTAGCATGTGTCCCGATACATCCTCTTATGACTCAAAAACATCAATTATAAAATAGTAAAAAGTACTCCCGTAGGTTAACATGGACTCACTAAATGCACACAGTGTGACGCCTCTGACGCAATTCATTTTGCAACTAGCTATCACCTAAGTCATTTAGCTCATATTTACATATGGCCACACCCGTTCACATCAAACGCACATCGCCATTTCCCACTATCTCCACCTGAATGTCTATTATCGTTTTTGAAATCGGGTTGTGTCGTTTCACCACAGTAGCTAGAAATTGCAGCCACTCTTAGCTGCTTGTTGTTTCGGGATACTGTCTAACTTGTACCCTAGAGCTCTCTGGTAGACCTTTTTGATCTTGTTCCCAACTGTCTTATTGCCTCGTGTGAATGGCAGCAATAAACCACTCGGTGTACTCGATGGACCCAAGAATATCCTTGCTCCATACTGGTTTTACTTTGTCACGATTCCTTTACCAATCCTGACTACCCTAACTGAGTCATCCAAGACGTTCATGTGCGGGGCTGTCCACGAACCCAAGTACCACGTCGCGATGACAGTACCGCGACTACCATACCCAGTCTGATGACTCGCCTGTGGTTTACCCTATCACTACTATTTCCCGACCCAACGTGTTACACGCGCCCACAAGACCGTCCGCTGAATTTGTGCCAAAACTCCTAAGTACTGGCCACCCTATTGAACTGTCTGCTCCTTCTGTCCATGAACCCACTCGTTCATTCACTATCAAGGAATCAGTGTACCTGTGAAGATAGAACCTTGCCGGGTCATTTAGTGTTCTCGCCTTACGTCACTTATGGACTTGCGAAAATAGTTTTTTATTTTATCCGTCGTTGAACGTCATCCTCTCGATATCCGTCACTTAAATTGGGTTTATTTCGTCACGGAGATCAGGTGGCATTGTGTTTGTTATCGTGAATCTCTATGTTACTACCACACCGTTGCTGCTATAGCTTCGGCCAACGGCTGTAATTGTTTGCTGATAAACTGAGGGTGTTCGTGTCAGCTCACTTCGCCGATTATGCGGCATTCATACTCATCTGACCATACCTGTTGGAACATATCGCTTAACACTTGTAAGGCGGAGAAAAATTCCGAATCACCGATTCGCATCATCACTGATGGAGGATATCTTATCTTCGGAAGTACGCACACTGCACGATGAATTATAAACTGAATTATAAACAATGGGTTTATTTAACGAACTGAGCGAAATGAATGTGACCGAACTTGGACATTGTGGACCGGAATTAACATTTTCTCTGGAATGACAGTTTATCATGATATTATCGGACTTTTTGTACGTTTTTGGAACTGCCAACTTTTGAAGTATAAACACAGGAGAGTTCTCCCAAGAACAATAAAGCCACTATTCCGATAAAATTCCTGTAAAGCCAAAATGATCGGTTATTTCGGAACAAGATGAGACTGTCGTTACTGTTAATGAATCTCCCCTGTTTTCTGGAACATTCGACTTTTCCAAAATAGAAGCAGATGGATCGGGCACACGCTGACCGAGGACCTCACCACTATCCATTAGGCTTCACAACCAGTGCGCACGCTAAGTTTTACTTGACGTCCGATGAATCGCCGAGTTGAATTGTGTTCGCCACAGGCAGGAACACCTCTCCCCGTAATCGCGCAGTGCCACTGTTTCGTCTGATTTCCAGTGCTTGAGTGGAGCCGGCCGTGCCGTAGTCAAGACTTCGGCATTGTGCAAAGATGGGGTGGTCTCATTCCAGTGTGAATTTATATTCGGCGGTAAAACAGTTGAAAGAGGATCCAGGAGATGGTTCTGACAAATTCCTTTAACTTTGGTCATTGCGAGCCTTTCAGTCCCTCAGCTGTCTTCCTGTCTCTGACGCGATCCTGAAATACCAAATGAGAAGCAACTACGGATGAGGGAGTGCTTAGAATACAAAAGAGCACCCGAAAGCGGTGATAGTAGAACATTGATCCACTCCATCGGTAACTGGCGACGATGTGATCAATCTAAGTCTGGCTGGCACGCTGTTGGGGGTTGCCATGTGACCGGACGATTTTGGTTATTTCGGAAACTAGTAGTGCATAAAAGCAGTCTGCGATCAGCCCACCTGAAACAGTCCTTCGCGGTTGTCGAAGTCGACCACACAATAAAGTTTTAGACGCGTTGAGTCTGCAACCACAGCGGTAACAGGACACTCCAGACGCCATAAAAGTTATCATCGATGGTTTAAGAGCTACAGTTGGTTGGGGCGTAAGCGGACACGATAAACAGACAACTACCAACTTTTTTCTTTTGACATTCCTTCACAGACGTTGCATTGCGAACCACACAGAGGCGCTATCGGTATCTAGTCAAGCAATGACCCTTTCCATATTGAATTATAAAATGCCGACTCGCAGTCTGTCGCAGGGTGCACTGACTTCGTTTCACACGGTAGAGTCACGTCGTATACAGATACTCAAGTAGGTAGACTAGTCTACAATTCCAAGCTCTCTGTGGTGTTTCGGAGGGAAATAGAGACTCAAAATCCTGAAGTAACACCTAGAACATTGCACACACGTATACTGAAACTCTATCTAGAGCGGACTGTATGGACAGATGGTTGCCAAATCTGCTAGCCTTTTTCAAGATGTGATTTCAATACCAAGAACATCGGTCCGTTTAAATGCGTATTCCGTCGCTAATATCAGTGTTGAAACTGAGCACAAAGGGTTCGAAAGCAGCCTTGCGGAACCTCATTGGTCATAAGAAAACTTTGGAACAATTAGAATAATTGCTTATACTTTCTTACGCGACCGGAATTGTGACTGTGGAGGGTGAGGAGCATATTTTCAAGCTTAGGATAGCTGAGTGTATGTAGAACAACTGACTTATCTACCGGGTCAGGTGTTCTTTTGAAGTTGGAGAAAATCCCAGTTTTTGCCGGTGGTATGTTGGCGCTGCTCAAAAATCCATATAATGTGAAGACATGATCAATGCACTCCCTAGCTGAACGAAACCCTGCTTGCTGCTCTCAGATTTTCGTCTTACGTACCAGAATTAGGCGTCGCAGTTCTACTGAACGCAGTCGCGTTATGACAGGCGTTTAGCTGGTACTTCCATGGATGGAACATTTGCATACCTTTTTTGAATAGATATGTGCTGCTCGATTGGCCCAAGTTGTCCAATCTAGTTAGGGTAGAACACAAATATAAACCACCGTTTTTAAATAGATCTGGTGGAAGCTCATCCTGTACAGCAACCGGATGACCCTTCAAGGAAGAAACACATCAGTGCTTCGCCGATTAAGGGAGGATCTAAACTCACACGCCAAAGTTTAAAGTGAACGGGTCGAATAAAAGACACAAGTACAGAGGCAGAGAGTCAACCAGTTTGTTGTTTAAAATATTCTATCCAGCTATCTGGATACTAGCTATTATTGTGTACTAGGTTTTATTATATTACATCAGCTCACTAGCAGCTGTCCTCAGTTTAGTTTTCCGAATTAGCTGGAGCGACTTCCGTGCATTTCCCGTTTTATTAACCATTTCTTCAGCTTTCTGGTTTTATCACGCCTCCCTATCCATGCACAAACTCCGTAGGAGATGACGCCTAACAAACCTAGCAGGATTGTGCTGTGGTCCCGAAGGTATACAACGTCTTTTATCAAGGAGCGACGAAGACAGTCCAGTGGTTAGTATGTACGCTCTCGGAAACCACATGTTTAGTTTCAAGCGTCACCTACAGTGACTGTTACTTCCCCCCCCCCCCTCCCCCCCCGCCCGCCAGTTCAGATTAATAACCTCTTAAATGGCTGTTCTTAGAACACAGTAGGCTTTGATCTTTGCTTAATGTGTGGCCTCAGAAGCCTTCCAACTGCCCAGTGGGAGCTTTGCTCCTTAGGCTTCCTCAGGAAATTCACCGAAAATCTATATCAAACGAGAGCCTGGTTCGAGTGAACACATGCATTGTAGAACGGTTGGCAGTGGAGTTTTGAGGCTCGCCACGGATCGCTAACGGCCACATGATCGATTTAGCTTCACGACTGTTCAGCAAGTACAACGATGTCCACTGCACCTAAACGCAGTACTACTGAAGAACAGTTTGTGGTTACCACACAGTTGTAAAAAACGTTCACCGTTATCGTTGCACCTTGGGTCTGGACCAAAGTTATAACCAAATCGCATGTCGCTCTAACAGAGCTCCACTACCTACCCATTAAAATCTGCTGTTAGGGTTATATCGAAACTCTTCGTGGTGAATAAGGTAGGGGCTATCTCTTTATAGAAGGTACCTTTCAAAGAATCATAGCTTCGGTTAGCTGGTGCATAGGCTGAAGCTATCATCATGAACAGGTGCAAGTCCATAAGGAAGTGGACGGACGAAAAGCACAGAGGCAACTGTTTAAAAGTATCCATTCAAGTAAGGATGCATCAGCTCGAAAGCCGAAACGTTTACGAACACCGGTGCAGTGAATAAGGTGATCGGATTTATGTAACCACGTGACAGCCGGTGTAGCATGGATATGCATTTGTTTATGCGATTCATTGTTGTATATGGGCCGAGATACTGCCAGGTATCCGATCCGAAGCAGGAGGATGATTAGGTTCCTCAACCGAAGCCTGTTGTTAAAAAGCCTGACCGCAGGGCAGCGGTTGTTGGCGTAAGATTATCACAGTAGTCCAACTTTTGGTAAACGGGTTGCCACCATTTCTCCGACTCCTGACCTGGGAAGCAGGAGTGTTTATCAGACCATTATCCGTTAAACAACTCGGTAGGAGAGACTCAGTTGATACCACATGGGTATCCTCTGGTATAGCACAACGGGTTGCTGTGGTGCGCAAACCGTCTCAGCACAATAAAGTTCAGTTTCTTCGTGACCTCTACTGTTCCTGATTTCTGTGTTGAATGAAACGTTCTCGCAGCCTTGGGTCAGCTGGTCTACATGAAAAGTCGTTTCAGCACCAGCTGTCTGAGGGTTGAAATTTCCGATCAAATCATCAGAATGCGCACAACTTTCACGGGCTTCTGTAACCTGTGGCGATGACAAGATTCCAGTATCTCGCCGGAAGGCTGGATGTACAACACCTCTGTACGCACCATTCTACTACACGGATGTGAAGCCTGGTTGTCTGCGTGGAGCATGACCAGAGACTAACGTTTTCTGTCACCGGGTGCCTACGACTCATTGTCCTCATCTGGCGGGAACAGGGCATTAGCACCGGTTAGGTTTGCTGCCACTTGCTTTTGCAGTATAACCATGTTCTTAATTTTCTGCATTTTTCAGCTGACCGTAGGTGAAATGCAAATTTCAGTGGTTCCTCTCAAGATCTGAATCAGACTGGATTCGATTCTCATAATTCGCTAATCGGAGGCATTCAATATATATATATATATATATATAAGCAGTAGCGTGGTAGACTTGAACCTGTAGCATATCCTGCCATTTATGGCTGTCGACGTAGGTTGATAAGTGATCTCGGTTTATATCACGCTACTGACACCTTATAAGTAGTGAGGAGTCCCTAGGGCTTTACTGTAGTTTTCGCTGTCCAAGATGTTCTCAACCCAGTCGATAGCCGGAAAGCTGTATTCTTCCACGTGAAATAGTCGGAGTGCCGCTTGGCTTTCAGACATTTCCTTTTAGTCTACTGCCTATGAAATACCTAATAGTTCTTCCAGATGGCAAGGTTCCTTGGCATGAGTGGTTAGGAAATGTGTGTGTGTGCAGTTGTGTAATGTGTTATATGCCATTTCTACTAGCGAGACATCTTTTCAAGAATGCGACGATGACTGTGTATTGAGGCTCAACGTTGTTGCAAGGGCTCCAATGGTGACGCAACTAGGTCACTTTCCGACCACGTAACCACCCCATCATGAGGTCTGCTAACATGACTGAGTTTAGGCTTTTGTGATTTATTGGGTCACTATTGTATCGTCTTGATACGTGCTGGAGCGTAAGGCGATCTAGGGGACGGGGTAAATGGCTCGAATAGTGTGGCGTATAGAGTATCCGTACGGCCGTACAGCCTGCCCATATGTTCTGTGTTTGGTTTACCCGGTTGGAATTGGATGGCACATCGCGCTCGACCAACAGCACAGAGGAATTCGAAAATGATGCCACCCAGTTCAACTCCACTACGTCAACTCACTTCCTGGGCTTTGGTCCAAAACGTTTGTGTTTAGATACATTGGCTGATATAGCACAAAACTGACTTCAACACGGTGTTTGCTGTTCTTTCTACTACTCGTTTTCTACTCGTTCTAGATTCACTGTCACGCTTTTTCCTCATTTTTGAATTAAGCATTGGCATGTGTTGGTATACTCGCTGTGGCACTTTATATATATATATATATATATATATATATATAGTATTGTGCATATTTTTTATGCGAAAGCCATCTTACGCACTGTTACATCCATACTTTTTCGTGATATCGGTTTCCGGGGCAAGGTTCAGTTGACTCCAATGAAGTCTCACATCTGTACTGTTCACCAGCGATCGCCAAAACTAAATTCGAGCATGGTGCTATCCAGCTTATATTCGTTTACTGTATTCCATAAATGATATGGCAACCTGGAACTTCAACTTCATCGCTAATTGTGTTGAACATTAGCAGTCCGAGGTTTCAAACCGTCCTTTGTAATGCGTTGGAGACACCAGACACCCACTTCATGGGTTCCCGTTTATCGTCTGTCGCAGTGTCCATGCTTCCTTTACGAAAACCGGGACACAGTTCACTGTGGCGTTCCAAAGTCTGTTCTTGTTTGATTGGTGGATGTCGTGCTGATTTACATGGATTTTGGGGTCCCAAAAAACTACCTTCGTCTTCGCAGTTTGAGAAGCTGTTTAATCTTTCTTTAGCTCATCTGGACTAACGCAATTGCTTGGACCGATGAAACTGACAGATAAGTTGACTAACATGTCACAACCTAGTTCTAAATCCAAACTTCAAGATTTTATCATCTCTTCCAAAATATTAGTGACATTATCGATCATCATTTATTAGCCTTCAGTACTGATTATTGAAAGACACTTGTTTTTTTCTCTACTGTCTGTCATCTGGTACACCACTACACTAACTGTCCTGCATAACTTGTTCTAGTTTGGCTTATATATAACTTTGATGCAAATTCGATGCTTTCGGTTCTATTCATTAATAAATAGCTATGAGTTTCCAGTAACTGATGGTCTATTTCTGTTTTAACGAATGAAGTTGATAGTATCCCACGCAACGGTTAGTAGTAAATTGTGTCCTGGTCACGCGATCATCCTTTGCACCTTTGATTTACAGAGCATCACTGATGAAGCTATGGTTCATCTTGCGACAGGGTGCACGGAACTCCGTGTCCTGGCTGTTTCACATTGTTCTATAACAGATCTGGGTTTACGGGCCCTGGCTGGTACCCTATCCCCGACGGCCTCTGCATCTATTTTGGGCCAGAATGGAGCAGGTGCTCATCAGAATGGAAGTGCACTAGTTCTCCGGGTACCCGCACCTCCGACGGCCAACGGAAATGCACATCGATCGAGCGTTGGTGAAAATAATGGCGCAGATGGTGATGCAGGGAGTGGGGAAACGGTCAGTCCTAGGCACCGACGACGTTCGCCTCCCCTTCCTCTTGTAGGCTGTGTTCATCTTACCACGCTCGAAATAGCTAGGTGTACTGCCATCACTGATATTGGGCTGACTGCTGTCGCTCGTGTTTGTAACAAAGTAAGTTCTTTCCTTGACTTTTCCGTTTTTGTATTATTTGTACACTCATAGTTCTAAAAACCTCGTCTGCTCTCCGTTTAATGGCTTTCCAAATAATAGCAGCGACTTTTTCTGAATCCCTAACTTTTCTGAATAAGAAATTAGAGCAGTGCAGAATCTTATTTTTCGCTTTAGATAGTTTGAGTCATATGTTTCTGTCGGTTGTTTGAATCAACTGCATATTGAAGCTAGTCTAGGTAGAGTCAAATGTACCTTTGAGTGTGTAGCGCATGAACTTATGACGATGACCAATGTCACCAAACCTGCGAATTCTAGAAACCAATGCTTATGTTGTATCTTGAATTTGTCGAGATCTTCCGTATGTTTGTTTTGTGCTAAAAGTTGTTTTAGCGAAACGACCATTTCGTGGAAAACGAGTAACTAACTCATGTAGTGCATTATCTTTGAAAAAAGCCAACAAATGACAGCAAACAATTAGTATTGGAAATTTGGTGACTTCTGATCCAGACGTTTCACCTGCAGCGTACGATTTTGCATCACAGACCCATAAACAACGAAATAGTGGCACCGAAATAGGTTGCTTTTTTGAGGGCAAAGTCAAAGTTAACCTTTTCTCGTTACCATCAGTTGGCAGTTGTCGAACTGCCTGAACGTTCCATTGTCTTGGAGTAGTCGTTTCTGTGGGTCTTCCATTCATCAGACTAATATTAACTGGTTCTTCCGACGGTTTCGAACTCCCTTGCTTCCTTCGAATCAACGGTGGAGTTGATTTCTTTTCTCTCGAGCGTGCTTTAAGGTAGTTCGGTTTCGAAGAAGCATGGTTAGGCTCCAACAGCTTGTTGTATGGATACTGCCCTTTTTCTAGCGTAACATGTGAATTTTTTGAGGCGGAGATTTTGTTTATTGGAGGACTGATATCAAAAACGAAGCTAAAATCAGATAATGCTGTGAGAACGTTACGTTTTGACCACTTTAATGCAAGACTTCCATGGTGTGCCTTCAAATTAGACAAAGCACCGCGGCCGTGAACCCAGCCACTTGGACCATCCTAATTTCAGTATTTGCACATCTAAGAAGCGGAGTGAGTTGCGCTCAACCTAGGACCACTTGATTTGTTTTCCATACGTAAGACTCGGTTCATTTCGCTTTATTCATCGAGCATAATGAGGACTTTTGAGCACTTGTGCGGTGGTTGTTCCGTTTGTACCGGAGTGTCTCTCTTCTGGTGTAGAGAGCTTCCTACTTGCTTACCAATGAATGTTACCAACACAAAGATTTCACGCAGGAAAAATCGGACCGAAAAAATTTCTTTCCTCAGATATATTCTTTACACCAAAGCTTACTTTAACGGGAGACTGTACGGTGCATTGACAAAAGCACTGATAAGACTTTTAGACTCCCACTGACAATATGATTTCTGTTACGGACGGGGCGCATGGTCTCCTTAATAAGAAACTCCCAACCGGGGATATTTTGATACACACTGACGTGCTTTCTCGTTCGGTTGCGCATTGTTTCCCAGCGATCCGGCATCAGTTTTCGTATGATTGCAACCAACTATTTGTGAATATTTCCTACTTTTAGTTGGAGAAACTTGACCTTGAGGATTGCGCCCTTGTCACAGACGCCTCGCTAGCTCAGTTGGCCGTACACTGTCCACACTTGAACAACCTTATCCTCTCTCATTGTGATCAAATCACGGACGAAGGCATTGCACGTTTGGCCGAGGGATTATGCGGTCCAGATCAACTACAGGAATTGGCTATGGACAATTGTCCTTTGCTAACCGATACGGCGTTAGAACACCTGGGCAGTAACTGTCGCCGGTTGCAAAGACTGGATTTGTATGACTGCCAGCAGATAACGAAGCAAGGGATTTTCAACCTAGAGGTTGGTGGACCGTTTGATCCTCTTTCACAACCCACCTGGTTTAACGTATGCTTTTTTATCCTGTCACTGAATGCCCAACTCGACTGATTCGTCAATATCTGTCCTGTGGACGATGGCTTATTGAGGAACCATATGTGCATCGTCCCGTGGCAAACGTCACCTAGTGCGAATTCAATGCGATACATTTTTCCTGGATCGAATTTCCTTCCTTCACCGTAAAGTCCGTCGTGTGCAAACTCTTGTTGGCAATGACGTGCAGTTAACCAGGCGGTCACGCAACTTACTGTTTAGCCAGCTGTTCAAAAGTTAAGAAAACCCAATAATTATTAATTCATGGATAAACCCAAGACATGTGTCCGCAATCCACGTCAACGGCTCAAACGACTTGATTGTTTTGTGTCCTTTACATCTTATACTCTATGTTGTTGACAGTTTCGCCAATGCTTCACTGCTGTTGAGCCCGAAAGACCGAACATGTCGGCACTGTTTCATTAGAAAAACACTGTATCACCTGAGGGGAAATCATTGAAGGTTGCCTGTGGTTTTTTCAGGAAATTGATTATCTCTTAGGATGGCAAGCTGATCTTCCTAGCTTTCAAGACTAGTCAGAACCATCCACGCAGTCTTCCTATTCAGGAGCTACGAATGAATCATATGCTTCACTCTCATTTGCTGCAAAATATTGCCCCGTAATTTGGGCATTTTCTTCTCGTTGATTCATCCATAATAGACAGTTTCAATGGACTCCCCTTACGAATCCGTATGGCGGTGATGGAAGAGGACGGTTGGTGCGGAATAGTGTCATTTCGCATGTCCTTTCCAACCCCAGTACCCGTCACATTAGTGACGAGTTGACGAACACAGTGATGCCGTCCCGCACAAATTGTCTTCTTTTGTTGGTGTTGTCCAAGTAAATCGAAGAAATCTAGATACTTATGTTGAAACGGTTTTTCAAAAATAGGTTTTCCTGCGGATAAGATAGTGGTCTACTACTCTTGTGTCCCTAATTCGAACCCCACATGGGCACTTCAGATATAGAAACCAGCCCTGGTCCTGATAATCTGTGCACAGGTTTTTATGAATAGGTGAGTAACCGGCGTGACTTTGTTTCTTATTGCGTTCTGAGATTACTAAGGGATCATACACCATTCTTTTCTGCTGCTTTACTGACACCTAGTGTGCTCGTTTGAAGCTCGACGGGAAAGTAGTTATTCTCAGAATAGCTGCGGAGTCTCCATGGCTGATTCGATTGTCTTAAGGTCAACTATCGTTTTCCCGCACACTGATAGTAACCGCTCCAGATCACGCAGTTCGGCCACTCGAACGACGTCTTTTCGCTTTATTGAGATATCAGGCCTTTTTACTTTTTCGCGATGCAGAGAAACATGCGGACATTGTCTACATTTATGCCGCAAAGGATTCATGATGCGCTGACTACCACGATAAGCGCAGTTTATATGCTGGATGGACGAGTAGGAATGGGTTTCAAAGTTTTGTGTTTTTATTTTTCAGCACATTATCAATAACCAATTAACCTGGATTAATTCACCATCTCTGTGCTTCAGTCCCAATATCCACATCTTCAAGTCCACGCGTATTTCGCTCCGAGCACTCCTCCGGCCACTGCACTAGAACGAAGGCGACGTTACTGCAGATGCTGTCATATCGTGTGAGGCAACGTGCCATCTTGTCATACTAGCGCCTGTAATTTCAGGTGCTATGCTAAATGGTCTTTCCCAATTTCTCGTCTCGGTCAGTGCCACTGTTCGCGCAATTCTTAGAACGTCTGTTGATCTATTCCTACCACTCAGTCCAATTATGGAACAGCTCCCTGGGTACTTTTGGTGCTTCACTGACCCCTAGCGGAATTCCTGACATATGTTCCTTTTTCGTGATCTCAGTCTTTCGGGCTTTTTCAACAATGCCCCCATTCCGGTCCCGAGTATATGGTTTGATCTCCAACCTATCACTCGCCTCGAGACGTTCTACTCACGACCACCGCACCGTCCGTTTATTTCTTCATGCGCGGTCATTTGCACTTCATGTTCATTGTCTTAGACCATACTGCATTTTTGTGTTCATCTCGATACTCATGAAAAAGTCCCTCTCCTTCTCGGATGACGATTCCCGGTTTTTGCTACACGTTCTTTTTTTAACTTCCTTTGCATGTCTCCGATCCCCGTGTTTTCTCGTCCGGTTGCTTGCGTGAACTTGTTGGTAATGATCAGATCGTTTTTCCTGTGACTATCGCTCTTTTCTCTGTGAATGTTTCTGTTAACACCCAGCGCAGGTTCGCGTAGCAACACGTGCTGTAATGTTTCTTCTGATACTGCATTACATGGACGTAACATCACTCATTCATGTTGTCGTACTCACTCAGTCGACATACTGTTTTTTCGCCACTTGGATTTCATTTTATCTCATTGTCGGTTATTCAATATCACCAAGACATGATCCTGACAACTACGCTGTCTGAGACTTCAGTTCCATCGCCATCTCTCTGCATCTCTTTCTATCCCATTCCGAACCCCGCCCCGACCAAACAGTTACTCGGATCCGCGTTTTACCGCACTATCCGCCTTTTATCTCGTCGCCTTTATGGTCACACTCGCATATGCCAACATAATCCCAAAAACGCTTATCTCAATTAAACACCGGCTATATCTATATACTCCGTACCATCAACTGTTACAACATTATAGGGTTCTCCGAACAACCACTGCCACTGACCTCTTTGTACATGGTGACATTACTGATTTTCAGGGAGAATAGGCTTGCAGTTTTTAAGAAGTAATCGTTGATTTCTGTTATCATTTGAATAGCCGCGGTACATTTACATATATTGCTGAATGCACAACCCCACTTGGTGTTTTATCCTTTTTATTGATTCCCTCGAAACTTCGAATCGTAATTCTGAATTGTTTATAGGACATCAAACATTATATAGTTGCTACCGCCGTGTCAATGTCGCCATTCTCAGCGTCGTTAGAATTTTATTCATGCTGACACCTCTCGCCTTTGCACACTGATTTGCGTGTGATGCCAGCAGATGATCGCTTTATAATCTCCTACAAGTAGTCTAAATTTCATCCACTGTCCAGCTCCTCATTAGCATGAACGATGACAGAAACATCGGCGTGACGTACAACCACAAAGATTATTTGGTTGAATTTGAAGCTCTAAAGTGAAAACCGAAGTGTGGATGAAGGAACGACATCGTGCTAGCCTGTCGTAAGTATTCTGAGGTACCCACAAGGATGTAACCGAATAGTTAAGCAGAAGTCACTCAATACACTGCTGGTTGTTTTGTACTTGAAAATGGTTAGGAACAGCGACTGTCGTCAGGGGAGAATTCCACGACAAAGTGTTTTTGTTGGCCCTCTAGGTAGGGGCATGTTCTACCGGCCGAATGCTGGAGGTTTTGGTTAGCATCGGATTTTAGTCTACCTCACAATCGATATCGTACATCCAATAAAACCACGGTTGGAATACCACGGGAATGTCTCCGATACGATGTACATGCCCTTCCCGTTAGTCACTGGGACGAAAGCAGTGTGGATGGAGACCTGAAGGTGTAGTTGACAACGTTTATGGCACAGCATACCGGTAGGAATTGCATGTAATTAATGTCAGATATTGATTATGCGCATCACCGCTATTCAAAAGAAGATGGTGGAATCCAGTTAGTTATCTACTTTGACCGCTGTTTTAGCTCTCCTTTAATGGTTCAATTGAGATGATGACGTACTTAAAACCCTATGAAAAATGCAGTGATTTTACTCTTGAAAAGATCATTGGAATTCGTACAAAGGAACTGAGTATCGTCTTCTATTGCCTTCCTTTTTCCTTATGTCTAATGCATGAGGTGGACTTTGGTATAGTCGATTGACTTCTTCATAAGCGCTCTTCTCGTAAAATCAGTTTAAAGAAACGAAAACGAAATCCACCTGCTACTACCAATTGATTGCAACCATGTGAACCCGATCCTGAATCAATAGCAGAAATTCACACTAATATACGGTTGTCAGAAACCGTCTGTAAGAAAATTTTCTCTGGTCAACCAAGACAGGTCATTTGTAGTTTAGACAAACGCGCTCATCGTATTAGAACCCACGGTCTCATCTTCGGCTAAATACTACGACGATGAAACTTACCACTGTACTGCTGCTACCATGGTAGCTGCGAGGTGGTCAAGAAATTTGCCCAACGATGCCGCGTTTTGCTAGAAACACAATACAATACCTGTCCAGCAAGATGAACTGTGTGGTCGACTGGGTTGTAGACAGTCAGTGGCGTCATCGACCTATCGTTCGTACTCTGCTTCGGTTACACTCAGGTTCTCTCCTCCACGGTTAAGTCAGCCACCCGCTCTATACGGCATGCCGGCTGTTAGAGTGCAGTCCCAAAGCGAAGGAGTTCACAATTGCAAACTAATGCTTCTGAAGCGTGGTAAATTTACCTTTGCGTAGCACAGTGGAAGTACATCAGCAAAATACCTCTTCACAGGATGATAGCCAATGAGTTCACGTGTTCACTAGGTTCCCCCTAAATGTTCCTGATTGCAATACTTTCTTCACACGGTCATGGTGTCCTCGTGCAAAATGCTCTGGAGGTTCGTTTTGGATCAATTATGCTCTAATGATCATGTGACCTTTTTTGTTTCGTTTCTGGACTTTCATAAGCAAGGTGTATCTCACATCTGTCTAAACCAGATGTGTAACTACGCGCATGATCAATGAAATAAGTTATTCGTTCATGTTCATATCCGGATAAGTCAAATCATGCAAAATCGGATTTCCTTCTGTCACTAATAAGGCTCTGAATGCGTAGACCACAGAAAGTTAGTCAGAAACGTTGTTCACTCTAATTTCAGCTGCAAATTAGCAGATAACTTGCTGGAAATTTCAATTCAGTTAGTCAAAACTTGATGTTCAGGTCATTTCAAACTTGTTTTCAGGTTTGGCTGGACGTGAAATTTGATTCAGCGTCTTCTGATCTGGATGATACTTTGGGGTACCCCAAAAATAGGTAGGCGAACTTGTAAGAAAGCAGTTTCTCCAGTTTCCGGTTTACTGTTACCCAAAGTGGAAAATTCCAGATATCTGTCCGGATTCGACGATTACTCCTACAGAGCTGCACTTTCTGATACATAATTTTGAATTCTGTCGCATTATATGTTAGGATGCCACGTCGGACTGGAAACGATCCAAAATGAGTCCACCATCTGTCATCAAACAAGAGCAACAAGCCTCTCTAAATGGACAGGTTTTGGATACGCGGTAGGACACTAACACGGGCACTCCTTATTGTATCCACAACAAAATTTCAATAGTTTATTTCCGTTCGAAATAAATAGGATAAGAAAGTGACTGATTACGGGAAACTCTGTAACTACTTGTGTGATGCACCTCCACATCTGGCCCCACTTTGCTACATAGACCGCGTTGCACAAGTTTTTATCGTTAATTTAACTGAATACACAGCACTTTTGAGTGAAATTCGACATCAATGGTAATAATAACAATAAATCTCTTTACTGCATTGAGTTTACGATTATTCCCAACACAATACTGATTCGTATATGTTCACCTGCCTGACAAAAAAAATTTATTCACACTTGAAACGTAGTGCTGTTTATGTCATATTATTCATGAACAATCATACCACCTAGCTAACTCGTTCTACTATTCTAATGAAAAGGAAATTCGTACACGGCAAATGGAAGTGACGTTTTGGATTGTCAGAATTACCGATCAACACTGGTGCCGCTCGTGTTGTTTGAGTGAAACCACTGCAGATAGACTCACGACGTCTAATGCCGAACTACAATAACCCATTAACCAACGCACGTTTAGATCACGGATACATTAAAAAGTGCGGATTGCTTGAAGCTTCTGGTAGGCCCTAAATAACGGCGCCGTATTATCTGTGACACGTCGGAGGTCCTGTGTATGCGTGGAATTTCACTGCCGATGAGCTAGTGAGTGAAGTCAACCATATCTGAGTAAAATCCTGTATCAAATCGACAGCTGGATTATTTATTGTCAAAATTTCGTTCCCGATTGTACGAGATGCGTCAAAATTAGGGTCGAGACATTTGTTTGGAGTATAATGCCACCAGTTCTTCGCGGTATATTTGTCTGCATACTTTGGAATGTTGATTTTAGCTGAAGTATACTAACAATACAGTAAATCAGCTGCGAGCTTGTGTGATACAAGAACACAGGGCTATTACCCGTTTGCTTCTATTGTTGCACTTCGGATATCTAGCCCACAATCTAAAAAATCACCTGAGTCAAATTCTGTCTACGCAACGTACAAAGCACAATGAAACCTGAACTGCAGATGGCTCATTAAGATTACAGGAAACTTACATACCGCTTAGCCAGTCGCATCGAGGGATACAGATACAGTTTAGAAACTGCATAAACGCAAGCTAGGTTGATCACGAAACGTTTGCACGGTAGTTGGCGTGCCCGGCTAGCAGATCAACGGTCACCTGAGTAATCAGCATGAAGTAGCGCTGTGGAAGATGAAAAATCGGTTACTTTAACCGCCTCAACTCCTGCAATGCTCGCACTACTTCAGTGCTCCCTTCTTCCTTCTCAACCTGCCGCCATTGATGCAGTAACTTTTAGATAGCACAGTCGAACATACGACGTACACTGGATCTCACATAGAAGCTGTACGTGATGGAACATTTTGTTTCGTAAGAGGTTTGACTCGGGTATCCTATTAAACTAAAAACTCAGTATTTTACTTCTCCATTTGGAACCAAATTAACTGTTGATAGGCGAAAGTTTGCAAATCTGCATTCGCTGCTTATACTTCTTGTCAAGATTACGAATGAGAGCACTAGGTTCATTGATTGTTTATTGTGTAATCTGTAATCCATAGGCTGTCATGCCACAACGGTCACAAGATACTCTGAGGGAGTTACGCCCAACAGTAAGTCATGTGCATAAAACGTAGAGCGCTGCCGCACTCTCGCCACAAGTGTTTTATGGCGTCGCTTTCGACTTCGTGCATTTTTACTTGAAAAAAAATCGTGTTGATTGTCTCAGATGCATGTACCGAAGAAAAACAAAAACAACAGAAGAAGATATTTACGGTTTGGTTCGTTTAAGAACACTAAGTCAGGGAGACTAGGTGGGGAGGTTGGAAAGCGGCTCTCACCCTGTACGATTTGTGCGCATGGAACACCAAATGATATGTACCACATTCGCCCAGTTCTTTCTGCCTTACAGCATACTCACTGTCCAACCATGCGTTTGTGGTTATGATATAAAGCCCATCAGGAAATTTGTCGTCGATAAAGCTCCCATCAATTAGTGGTGTCTTTGGCAAGCAGCCTGAGGATTCGATATCAAGTTCGGACAGAATTTTCCAGAAGTGGGGTGATTCCATAGTGTTGAATTGCAAGGTGCACAACCGATGGCACATTATCACTGGTGGGAGTCAGCTCTTGCATGAGAGGGAAACTTTTGATTGGTCAGAAGTTCACTTGGCTCTGCTTGTATGCCAGCATTGAAGCTGGGTTAGTTTTAAGGGTTTTCACATTCTAGTTCCGCAGTAAGCTTGAAGTTTGACGTCACTGGGTCCGAAACGACTTCAATAAATAAGCTGAGGAGTATCAAACTGACCAGCCTAATCAATGTTATTTCCGATAGCAAACTATCGCCGCAGTTAGTTTTTTGTTCGCCACTACCTATGGACAATTTTGGACAGCCCGACATCATCTATGGGGCTCACCAATTGGGTCCTGTCTCTGAATTTCTACCAATCCTATTTTACGCTTGACCACTTGATTCGAAGTATCGAGTTGAACACTCATTTGCAAATTAAGATGGCAGTAATTGGGACTCAGGTGGACCTCAGCTGAGTCTCCTATTCACGTTATCCATCAGCTTAATGCGTTGCATAAATGATGTCTCGGGTTTCAGTCGAAACAGTATTCAAGTTATTGTAGTATCTTTCTTCACACGACACTAATTATAAAGTTGTCCATAGACTGGCCAAGAGTTTTCATAAACCTAATATTTATTGCAATGCGGAAGAAAGTACTTCGATATCTTTCCGGTTGAAACATGAGACGGCCTTCAAACAAAAGATTTACTTGAATGATAAAATTAAAGGCTGACTCTACCCATAAGGTTGCTGAAAACTCTTCGACAGCCCACGACCAGAAACTCGGGGACCGCGCGTACCTGATGAGTCCAAAGAAGGATGAAACCGGTCGTGGACTGTCGAAGTTTTCAGCAGCCTTATGAGTAGTGTACTACGTCTATACAATGCATCGCGATATCTGGAATATCATCTCAACTGAAACATGAGGCGGTCTGGTGCAGCACATTCAGTTGCTTAGAAACATCATAAACGAGAGATTCAGCTTGGTTCCAGGTGAGTCACCCGCCAAAACCAAATTGGTATGCAAAACGAGTGTATTTCGCGAAAGACTGACTCCTTTGAAATTTAGTGGATTAACCCACTGTTATCATAGTTCTATTGACGTTTTGTGTTTAGTTTATGTCACTTTGTGTTCTGATAGGTTTCTTCTTTGCAACGTGAACACTCGTACCACAACCACTGTGGCCTGTTGGACAGGAGTAAATAGAACTTCCTAGTATCTTTGAGCGAAATCAACCTGATCATGCTTGACCTTTGACCAATAGACAGAAAACCAGAGAAGATGTTAACTTTACTTCCCCTATTACTTGGTAATGATAGAAAAGAGTACGTGAGACTACTAGTTCTTTTAATTTTGGTTTTCATAACCAAGTTTTTGTTGAGTGCTGCAAACTAACCATATTGCAAACCCCATGTCGGTCCCTGGTATTCTGTTCTCGCCTCTATGGTACCTCAGAAAGTACGGTAGTTTGGGAGAGCCTTCTGTGGGACAAAAGAAAATTTTTACTGTCATATCTATGAGGTGATCACAAAAGTTTCCACAAAGCAACACTGGAATCTTCGTGATGGGGCGAAAAGAACCGAGCTATAAAGTGTTCGATCCTAATTGGCGAACACTCCAGTCAGCCAAGGTCTTTCATTTGGTACATGGCCGGCTCGCGACTTATTCCTCCAGCCGACGTGACGTTCGGTTACCTAGGGCGGTTCACCTCCATATAGTTTTGCTTAATGCGGATAACTCCAAACCGAAGCTGCGGCGTCATTTTTCATTACATTCCCTACATGTTCCTTAATTACTGCTTTCGGTCTTTCTTTTACTCCCGCTGTCCCACTTGAAGGCCGTCACTTGTTATGCGAACGATCGCAGTTACCTGGGCTAAGGCGAGAGGTTGGGAGTGTGAGTTTGGAGAACAGCACTCGTTCTGCTTTTTCAGTATGAGCGACAATTCTGCATCACGACACGCAGGATTACGTTTCTCTGTCCGTCTACTGACGGCAACGATACAGCGACGACTTAACATACTTAGCTGCGCTACTGTAGAATTCCAGTCACGCAGCTTGGTCGGAATCGGTTTTCATTCACAAGATATAGATAACCGATAGGCTGACGGATACATCCGTCACGAAGAGACCGAACCTTACCGTGGTGTGACGGTTTGTGTACCTCCACGACCCATTGAGCTATACTGAGAGGGGTGTCCGCGCGACGCTTGCAGTCTCTCATACCAGGTTGGTCAGTGGCTAGAGGTCTGACGAACACAGTCTCCTGGCCCTCCAGGTTGGGACTTGGAACATGTGTGGCAACTTGTTTCATAAAAATGGTAACGCGCTTACATTTCCCGCCAAACACCGCTGCCTTGCGGTCAAGCTTTTGTTTCAAAGGCTTTGGTTAAAAAACTTAATCGTCCCCCTTTCCAAGTGTGGGCGCCTGGCATGATCCCGGCCCAGGTACAACGATGAATTGCACGCACTGAAGCCTATTTACTCGCACTAAGGGCCCACATTAACTAACAACCTAGTTAATGTCTCACTTCAGTCCCAATTCTAGGGAACTACTTCTATATCTCGAATATCATTCCAAGGGAAATATAAGCCAGCCTTGGTGGCATATTCATTCGTGAAGAACCCGAGCAAGTGTAAAAGATCTGACAGTGATCAACAGTGGACCAAATAGCACTGGATGGATTTCTATCAGACCGGTTGTAAACAATGTTTCATACATAGGCATGTTGAAGTAAAGAGTGACTAATAAGTTCACCTTAGTTTTTGGATTAAGGCAGCATGAGAAAACGGGGCAAACAACAAACGGCCCACCACTGGTCTCATCAGGTTAGAATGGAAACTGGAGGACATCAGTCTTGTATTAAACATGAAGAACCCCATGGAGTCGCCGGTTGCGGCAATGGTACACGCACATTAGCCTAAAAACGACTGAATAAGATTAGAGAGAATCAACAAACAGGTCCTTAAGCTGAATCTCCTTGTACTTTACTGTTCGATGTACATCACTCCACCGTATGAGAAATCTCCTTCTAAATAACACTTCAAAAAAGTAAGCAGTTACGACAGTCCTCACTTTGGTACTGTGAGTACAGTCCTTCCCCTATTTACGAGATCACCATCTGAATACAAGTAGGAGTTTTTTTCACTTATTTCGCGAATGTAAAACCTCCACGCCATAAAAATCCTGCATACCGGCAAAATCCTCCAGTAATTGTGCGGAAAACAATACACCTTCGGCGTATCACTCAAGCCCAAACCTCATGCATGCCTGACAGCCTCATCTGTTAACTTTCAATTACCTTTCAATTCCCACATAAAATCGTATGGACCAACTTCTAGTGGTGCACCAGTAAGTAAACAGTGAGCGCTAAGCAGTTTTCGTTTGGAAGTAGCTAAAATCGTCCAGAGAAACACAATGGTAAATTTATGGATAGTACCTCTGCAGAACTTCATGCGAGCAAAAACATGGAAGTTACCAGTTTTCGTTGAAGAGAACCAAATATCCTAGCACAGAAAACACGGGCCCCGGTTTCGACTCATCGCGTATGTGACAGCAGCTCTTGGGCGACCATTTTTCGTCCGCAGACTGTAGTTCCCCGTTGACATCCTCGGAGCGACATATGGCTCAAGTCGAAAATACCTCGTGACTTTTCATTCCAGATGCCTGTACCGCTTGCAAACTTTCATCCTTATCTGTGACAGTGTGTGAACGCAATAGTGTGCCGAAATGAGTGAAATTAATACGACTAACTGCGACCACTTTAGCACAATATTTTTAGATTTCGTGCAGAAATTGTCAAATTTATGAACCGTTGGACAACATGAATTTTGAGCTCATTCTTAAGATTACAACAACGTTTGGCAAACGCTGGGGACTAATTGACGGTTTCTGACCGGGATTTGACAAGTCTTAGCACGACTAGTACAATGACGCTTAATAGGGAGGGGATGAATCCAATGTTATTCATGTTCCTGCCATGTGTACATGTAAACGAAATGTAGCGAGATAGTCTTCGTGCCAAGAACACGGGTCAAAGATGCAGTTGGTGCTACTGCGATCGATTAGTACTGTAACCTTGCCTTTTTGATGCGAAAAAGCTGTGACGTAAACAAGCTTTGGTAGTTGCGCTGTTTTCTCAGGCTGTTGCACAGCCGACATGCAATTAGCAGTTACGGCAAAAATATTGATACATTATTCGAAGTAGACCTGTCCTCTAAAATGGCTAAAAAAACACGCAAAAACAAACGGGAACTACGCATTCGTCAAAAAATCCACGACGCTGAACAATGTGCGTCCGTGCCACTCTCCTGTTAGATGAGAGTAGGTAACCGAAACGACACACTGCTTTAATCTCTGATTTCATCAGACTGACACCTGCAGGTTTCTGTGGGTTTCGCTAATAATATGACAAGCTCAGTTCACAACAGATGCCGGTGCATACCAGTTACAGGTAGAAATGACAAGCTCTTGACAACCTCTTCCAGCCCGAACATGTGGGACGTAACAACTTTTCTAAGATTGACAGTGCTGAAGAATACTTACAAATCCCATTAGACCATTCGGTTTTCATGTATCACTAAACAACCCCTTTAGTAGAAGTAAGACAAAACAATCCCACGGTAGCACCGGTCATCGGTAACCAGTTTTAAACTAGTCGAGACAGCTTAAGGCTGATAAAGGAGTGAACCATAGGGGGGGGTGAGAATAGTGAGTTGTTTGACCGCTTGGTCCGTACAAAATGTGCACTGTGGGATTAAATCGCATACTCGAGCGTTTTAACGAATGTGAACATTTCATAGTTCCAAGTCCATAATGATGCTTGGAGAAAAGAGACGAAATAACTGCGGCTGTACATGAGTCTCGTTTCCACTGCATTCATTTTATTGTCCATTTGGTTCAATTTGTCAGTATTTTTAGGCCGAGTTGATAATCATCTTCCATCAGTTGGCATGTTTCCTGGCAACGCATTTTTGGTGGAATACACTCAGTTGCAAATACAGTTGGTGTTAACGGGAAACTCGAATGATTTTTCGTCAATGGTATTCTTCCCATAACATTTTGTCGATTCCTGCACCATGATTGTAACATGGACTGAAAATATGAAGCCCAAATTCAGGGAAATGCGAGGAATGTCGTGCTGAGTCTGGCTACGAAGCAAAAAAACGAACGAGATAGCGAGCGCGCGTTATCAAATCCTACCAAAAATAGTGGCTTTCTCCTGATTTCTTACATATACTTCAGTTTAAGATGCTCCGTAGTGTTTAAACACAATAAGAAATTAAATCTCAGAAATCATAGCAGATCAGCCACAAAGCAACTGAAGATAGGCAACATCTGGCTTCGAGGAATCAAGGTGGCCCGTGTACTTACCGCAGCTACACTGTGAGTGATGTATATTTCCGAGGTCAAATCTCGTGTTTGTTCTTCTCACCCCGATGGATTTTATCACACTAGGTAACAGTGCTGTACTTTAGAAACCTACCATTCCTTGGGTCAAATCCTAGACTCTGGATTACGCGATACATTTGTTTTAAGGTTACACTGTACGATCGAAGGATGTCAGTAAAGTGATGCTCTGAAGGGTAGTCTGGATCCTCTGATTGTTTGGTCCGAAGTTCAGTTCACCATCTTCAAAGACACTGCTCTTATTCCTACCCAACAAGCCATCTCACATAGAAGTCGTCCTATAACTAGGTTAATATTTAACGACGACTCTCGAATACATATCGCTAAGCTTAGCTGAGCTACCGACCATCGCGTCATTAAAAATAATTATCGTTTAAGTTAGATGCGTTCGACTATCTGGTCTTTTGCAAGGCATCTTCGGGTTTAACACTTTCCATATCTGAACACCTGATGAGTTTTGATGCTTTCATTCACTCCTTGTAGAGCAAAATGTGCTCCGCACTTTGATCCAAGTTTTCAAAGTCATTATCGATAGGAAAACATCTGAATTACAGAATGATGCTGACTTCATGGATAACGATTTAAAAGATAAGGATTTAAAACCAGGTGGTCCCGTTCAAACAGTATTTCCTCGTACAGTGAGATGGCTCAGTGAGCGAGCTTACTGACCGAAAGGTTCGTGGTTCGAAGCCAACCCCGGCATCTCGGTTGCTGTTGGCTTAAGTAACCTAATAGTGTCTTGGCCCTCGTGCTTCCCTCGGATGGCATGGCAGCTAGGAACCGAAAAAGTGTTACAATTAAACAATCATTATATTTTATTCCCGATTTGAAATGTTTATTCGTAACAAACTACTCATAACGTTGCTGAAAACTCTTCGACAACCCACGACCGGTTTCGCCCTTCTTGGGGGCCATCAGGTAGGCGCAAGCCTCGAGTTTCCGTCAACCTTATGTTCTACTTGAAACCAAATTGCACGAAATTAGCGAAATACACTCATTTGCAAACAAATTTGGTTCTGCGAGAGACTCACCTGGAACCCAGCTGAATCTCTCGTTTATGATGTTTCCAAGCAACTGAATGTGCTGCACCAGACCGCCTCATGTTTCAGTTGGTACGATATTCGAGATATCGCGATACACGTATAAATTCTTCGAAAGCCCACGACCGGTTTCGCCCTTCTTGGGACGAGATTCAGTTGGGTTCCAGGTGAGTCTCTCGCAAAACCAAATTTGTTTGCAAATGAGTGTATTTCGCTGACATGTTTATTGTTTACAACTGTGCTGAACTGCGTCTGGTCGGATATCGCTGGTCGGATGATATCGCTGTCCAAATACCAGCGTTTTTCAGTTCCTCACAAATTTACATCCGGACATGCACATTTTCCCCAAAGATCCGTAGCTTAACTTAGTTCTTTAACTGAAGCTTATGTTAAATAAAATGACTAACTATTAATGCTCTCAGTCGAAAGTCTTAAAAAGCTTGTTAATTGAGCTATGCTTACGAGCATATTCCTTACTGACTAGTCGCCTGAACACGATATAATCCGAAACCATGGCCCTGTGGTTAAACTCCATCACTCCAGCAACATCGCACGGATCAAGTTCTGGGGAAACGAGGTTACTGTGGGATAATTTGTGTTTTGGCTTTGTTGTACGACGTAAAGTTGTCACCTTGTCGTATTGGTCGAGCTTCTGTGCTGTAATGATCCTGCGGGCTATACCGTCTGGAACCCAGGTGCTAAATGTTCAACCATGCCAAGAAAGCCAAAGGGGAGCAGTCCAGAAAAGAACTACGAGTCTCCGTACTGCGAGTAGTCGTATTACGAGGCGGTTTAGAGGTAAAGTCGTACTGTCCTCTGCGATAGGAGTGTGAAGGCAGTAAGGTGTTACGCCCTGGCAACCAGCATGTCCATAGTTATGGAAGCAGCGATGCTGCCTTCTCCCAGGAAGAACGGGTTAGAAAAGGTCGGCCCTATAGACCGCACCCTCCGATTGCCCAACGATTGACCGAGATAGCTGGCGCACTATTCAATACGGTCGAAATAGTTCTAAAACCGGAGTCCGGTGCAGCTCAAAAGGCAACAGCTCTGCGCAGCCGTACTAGGAGTGAGAAAGAAATGCCCTACTCCCTGCGTTCTCAGGCAAGGCCGGTCTCCTGCAGCCAAGTGGGTCAGACTATTGAGTCATTGGCTCCGGGAAGGGTACTCCAAGAAAATCCTAACAACCGCTGCGCCGCGGTTCACACTTTTGAGTCAGAGGCTAGGGGCAGTGCCCCGGAACAAAACCCTACATCCTCCCACTGCCTTGTGGGTCAGACTTTTGAACCAAAGGCTCAAGGTGGGGTAATTCAACCACACCCCCTTCGGCTTGGGCAAACGAGAAATACCATTCGCCCTTGCAGCTCTTCGCTCATCGGCCTTCCATCACACCCCCTCCCCACCCATCAAATGATGCAGTGCGATCAACCCATCTGCTAGTCCTGGTTCTTACTTCATCTTCTGTTGGGACCCACTGCGAAGCTGGTGATGTGTTGACCGTTATGCTGAACACCTTGGGTCAGATAATCTGTTCTTCGAAGTGCTCCACCCAGTGGATGTGGGACTTGGAAGACTTTTGGACCATCTTTCTCTGCAATGACTTGATCGACCGGTGGCTTTCTTGGCCCAGTGTTGTGGATAAGTTGGAAGGGGATTTGACTACTTCCAGTCGCCACCACCTAATCCATTTCTTCGGCTTCCCTTAGTCCTGATACAGTGAGACAGACGACGTTTCAGAGGTCCCACTGAATGGTAATGTCGTCTCGGTGGGACCGCTTTCTTCGATTCGATCAGGGACATGAATCGCTGAGATCTAACCTGAGTTGGACCGTGACCTCATTTTGGGACACACAATCAAACGCCGAACTCAGGGCATTTCAGACTTTGAACCAGTCTTCACTCAGCCGGCCGGTTTCTTTTGCGCTAGTAAACTATTTAGACAGTTGCTGGTGATAGGCTTCTTCGATGACCGAATTTCGCTGTGAGTGATATGTCTATTCGGGCGCTGGGAAACGAGTTGCAAAAGAGGCACAAACCAGGGCATGATCTAAATCCGTAGACGTACTGCAAATGGGACGACAGTCTTGAACACCAGATTGCTATTTATAGCTAATTGCCATGTGCTCAAGCTACGGTTTGAAGGGGGCCGGTACCGTGATGTTAAGATTAGTGATAAATAGATGGCGTCCAGCGTCATCCCTGTGCACTTTGTTATCTGTAGCAGTTTCGAAAGTCCTCTATAAAAAGTTTCTGACGGTGCCGCTGCTAGTTTGTTAGCTTGAATGCAGAGATAGATAACGGGTTTTGGGTGCTGGGTCATTGGTTTCCGATTCTGACAGACCCAGACAGGCTCACTGCACAGTCGGCTGTTCATAAGAATCCAGCGAAACTTGGGGTCTTCAGCTCTCGTGCTGAACGCCATAACGATACCATCAAGACCACGGCGCGCCGCTTCCGGACCACGTGAAACCTGGAGAGCAAATCACGAATAAACTGAGCCGCCTTGGACAGTGTTCAGATGCAATACTGTAGTGGGGTATTGTATACTTGTGGAGAGAAAAGGGTACCAGGAAGTGAGTAGTACATTGCAGTACAGTACATTGCTATGTTAAACACGTCGCCGTGTAATTTTAGCGCTCCCTTGACTTGGCGAGCATTAACATCGCGAAGGCAGGGAAATAGTAACGTAGATATTCTCGTTTTCCATCACTTGTACAGCAAAATACATACAAAGGTAGAACCCACAGTTGGAGACCCCCCTGCAGGATTGTGCAGGTAAACGTTAGCTCGGGTCCTGAAGGGGTTAAACCAATTCATGATTACATCGAGTGGGTAGTCCCCTATGGTAAAAAAATTGGAATGGTCCTAATAATAAGCCACCAATGATAGAAGTAAGCTTCTTCGGAACACGGAGACAAACATCCTCTTCTTCCGGTGACCCATACACACCTGGCGCCGGAAGCAACCCGGTTATCACCTCACTTGCCATCAGCACTGCGTGTGTCAAAGCCGAGCAGTTCCATTCGTCAACTTCGACAAGTTTCAGTAATTCAACAGCATCGAGATGACCTGGCTAGGAAGCTATTTGGAACGCACAGTTATGTGGATGACGATTGCTTGGACATGACGTCAGTGTGCGAACATGTGTAGAAACTAATTAGCCGGATTCGGTGCTTTCTTCTTTTCCAAAACTCAGAACCTATCCACTGTCGTACACATGAACCCATCACATAAGTCTAAGATCGGTGCCGATAACAAATTCAGTCGAATTACGAGACCGCTGTTTTCACAGCGAATACACGGTCAAACCTGAACATCGAACATTGAGCCCACACACCCAAGTACACAGAAGTGGTGTACCCTAAACGCATTTTGTCCAGCTTGTGTATAACTATGCCTCATCTTCATACAAATATTGAACATCGGCCTATATCGTGAATGTGCTGCACCAACCAGACGACGTAGGGTCACGTGTGGAATGCGTGTTTATGCAACCTACACGCTGGTTGCGTTTGTGGTCGAAACTCCGTGAAAAAAACCGAAAATTTCAGTCATTACAACGGTTCCGTAAAATTAGGAATAAAAAATAGGAAATGAAGTAGAACTGGATAAGTCACAACTACTACCAACTCTCCTTGGTTCGGCTACGGTCGACTTCTTCGTAAAGGCTCTCTCTCCCGTTAGCCCATTGGCGATAAGGACATATACGTAGCTGAACAACCCACTAATGTCAAGGAACTGTCTATCTCAGAGTATTCCAATTCATGTCTTGACGGAGGTTTGTCATACGGGATAACTCTATGACCTAGATGAGCCCGTCAACCATGTCTATTATCAGGGTCGGATGCTCATTGAGGATACTGATTATCATTGGGTCAAATAGAGGCTGCTCAACTACTGTGGGAATCTACGCTAGCAGACATGGGCTTGGAAATTCTAGTACATGGCTCAGGTAAGCAAAACAAGGAGCCGTAACACAGAGATATCGTTTATTCCATAAGAAAAATACTATTCATAATTGACAAATGATTTCGATTCCAGAAAGACTAGGAAAATGAGTTCACAATATATGTATGACATATGAAAACGAAGTAACAAAATAGGATATAAGGAACTGAAAGCCACAAACACTTCTTACTCGAATAGTTAGCGGGTTAACAAACCATCTGGAAAAAATCATAAGTATTGAATTCCAAACCAGAGAAAGCGGTGGTGGAGATTGGACACACATAAACATACGAAATTACGGATGCTCAACAGTGTGTAAAGTGACCGGTGAAGAAATTCTGTGTGGTTTTGATGGAGACTCGGTTTCCACACGGGAAGCCGATGTTACTTCTGGAGAACAACACATCACCGCTCGAAGCACATCTGCAACTAGGACAAAGCTTAACAGAATACTCAAAACTAACACTGAAGTGCCAAGAACATAGGTGTATCGGTGAAACACAGCAAGGTGATGAAGGTAGGCGACAATTGGAGGGACCAACATCTGTCCCAGGTGTCCAGCCAACTGAAGACGATGAGTGCCATCTGTGTGATGTACAACCAACAGTGAGTCAACACCTGAAGAGGAAACGCCCACCCCTAGACCGAGAAACAGGCTACCACCAAGCCACGTAAAGTAGTTGTGCGACACGGGCCGTTGAGCAGTAGTTGGAATGGAGTCAAGTTTGTAGCGGGCAGTGGATACGGAAAGACGAGTAATAGCCACTGCACTGATGACGCAAAGAACAGATCCACAAAGGCGAATCATGGACAGAAGCCAGTGCGTCGAACTGAGAAAAAAAGGACAGGATATTGAATGCAGATGACTATACGACGAATGGCTATACCCATGAACAACGAACAATGAGATGCGAGAAGGCTGCACCCGATTGACGGGTTAGGTAGCTAAGCAAAAAGTTATCCTCGTTACGACATCCAAAAGGTGACGAATCGAACGTCAAGTTCCGGTTCCTCAGACTACAGAACTGCTCGGTAGGTCTGGGACCCTGAAGACATGATTTGAAGACATCTTATCCGTACCACCATCTGTTGAAAATATGTCCTGATTTGTGTGCAAACCGACAGCAACAAAACCATTCTATTGCTCCTGTTCTGTCAACACAATTTTGGGGGTTGAGGACAAAATATCACAGCGTCTCCACGAGTATCGAGTTTTGGTTACTGCGAAAATTAGATAGAAAAACACCAGAGATGGCGTTTGTTTGAAACCTGTTTGAAGGTCTGGAAACCTCGTGCTTGGCCATTTCCCTACTGCCTCTCCTTTCCTTTCACTCTTCACTACAACCTTTTTCCCCATGATCATATGGCAGCCAAGTACCAAGATTTACTACTTGTGTATTACTGAGAGTACGTAACGAAAAGTTCTGACCTTCCCACCTCCAAACACTATGAGGGCCCAAATGAAAACACGTTTTTACTCTAGTTCACATAATGATAAGTAAACATTCAAACAGTACTGTGATTTACCCTTTTACACTACATCGAAAGGGATATTCATAAACGAGAGATTCAGCTGGGATTCAGATGAGTCTCTCGTGAAAACCAGACTGGTAGGCAAATTATTGTATTTGTCGAATATTCCACTCCAGTTATAAATCCTCCTCGCAGATGATAGTGACCAAACTAGGGCGGGTGTGTTGCATTAGGGTGTGAGCAGAACAGCAGGCATCCGGATTATATTTGAGCCCTCATGCAATGAGTCAGAATCGACAGAAAATTTGCCGCTTGTCCCAGCCCGACAACTCCACGGAACTACTAGTTAAGGATTCGGTGAGAAGCCATTTGTTGCTGACCAATACTACGACCCTAGATCCTTGTTTGCCAGATTCTGGTCTTTAAGGAACTACAAAATAATAATAGCAGTAGTAATAGTAGTAATAATAATCATCCAGCTGTAACACTCTTTCGATGCCTAGCTGCAATGCCACCCGAAAGAAGCACGAGGGCTGAAATACTACCAGGTTGACCAAGCCTAGACAGTCAAGTTGCAGAGGTTGGGTTCGAATCACGGATCCTCGGATCAGTAAGTTCTCGCGCTACCTCGTGCTCACGGAAATATATCAAATGCGAAGAAACACGCCAGCCACAAAAAACTATGAAAATGGTTCGAATCTGAAAACATCTAACTTACCTTGAAAGTAGTGAAGACCAAGAATGACTCGATTGTAGACTGTTTGAGCGAGTGCCTCGGCTGGAATGTGACGACAACTTGGTTTCGACCAGAAACAGGCACGGAAGCCTACCTACCAAGCCGCCCAGCCAGAACAGACTGAGTGCTAGGGAAGCTACGGCCTGTTGAGAAACGCGGAAGTGAAAGTAATTAATTGGAAAATGTTTGGGACCGATTGAGTAGTCATCGTTCAAGAGAGGTTTGATAACCAATCAGTGGATTTATTGCTCGGCAATGTTGCGCTTTTGACTCAAAAGCTTCGTCAGGCCAAGTGAGTAAGTTAACAGATTGACCGGGTCAGACAGCCAGAGAATTGCACACCAGAATCGGTGAGCAAAAGCGATGCATTGAAAGACCACCGAGATGAATATCAGGCGATAGTCACAGGGCATGCACCGGACACTGGGTACAGAATAGATTTGGAAAATGTGGATATTTTGAGATGAGGACTAAGATTCACACCACAGTGACTGGTGGCCGAGGCGGTGGAAATCATCAAGCATCCCAGCGTGGATAGAACAGAGGGCACAGAACTGGCAAGCGTGTGGAGAGTGGTTTTAGATCAACCGAGATGACACGAGGCGATGTGCAGTTATCAGTAAAATGGTCTGGGTCTAAAAGTACAAAATCCGAGCAGAGTAAGATCCACTAACCACCCACCCCCAACCCGAATCCAATTGTCCTGGCGCCCCTAGACACACACCAACAAAATCTGTGAACGACCCTTAAGATGACTATTTCAACTGAGCTGCAGATTGCGCAATCATAAAAGAGACTGATGGTGATATGAGATTTGGTAATTTTCAATAGAGATTTCATCCTGTCAGAGATTCCCCTTTCTCACGCCAATTAGTGAGCCAAACGAACACCGGAGGCACGTCTTGTATGAAGAATACACTGAAGCAAAGAAGCGGATAGAATGAATTCAGAAAAAAGGCAACGCAGGAAACCCTCGAAGACAGAAGTTTCTGTTCCTTCTCAAAAAAAACTGATAGAGCGAGTCGACTTACCACAGAAATTAAAACAACTAAAGAGGCTACCTCACAACACATACAAGAATTCATGCTGTCGCTGTTAGGCGGAATTCCACACCGATACCGCTTGCAGTTGGGCGTTGTTACGGCCGAGAAGCCTATCGCGCACACGATTGGAGAAAAGTTTCGGCCGCTTGCCGGTCCAGCATCAAGGCAAGCTCTGATTGGCCGAAAGCCTGGACTCAACAGTCAATCATGACCCAGTATTCGCCAAATGTTGGTTGTCAATGGCGCATCCAGAATACCCCAGAAATTCCAGGATGTTGCCGCGTCATACACTTTATATAAGGCGCACTGTACAAGTGTTTTTGACCTTGTTTTGGGCGGTATTATACGTTGTGCACCTTTGGTGGTTGTTTTTGACGGGAACGCTAGCTTGGGAGGTTCAGACTGAGAACTAAGCTGAGGAAAATACCGTTATTACAGCCGCCCTCTCTGGAGTCAATAACCTCGCAAGGAGAAACCACAAGGCCTTCAGCGATACAGGTAAGGCGAGTCGGGTCTGCTGGCCGAGGTGTGGCACCCAAACGATGTATACATAAATTAACAATGAAGGTTAGGACATAGAATGGATGACCCATAACCTGCTTCGAAGGCAGGTTTTACAATCTTTCTACTTCTGTACAGATGAAGTGCACATCCACACCTAGCTCTGGACATGCAACGGAAGGACGATATGAGGGTAACATTTTACAGCAGTGGCAACCGCTCGTACCTAAGGGAAAGATATCACTGAAGATCAATACGAATTTTTGGTGGTTGACGAACAGTATTTAGTATAGTGTGTAAAAATAGTTAGGTCTAACTCTCTTTTTTCTTAAAATTCATTCATTGGGTACGAGATCCCCCATAGACTCACGTGAACTTAAAAAGACTTACAAAAGAAGGATGGGTTCACACAAAGGTACCAAAGTGAGTAAGAAAACCTATACGCCGTCAGTGCGATTCGATGTTCATGATGAGGTCCGTTTGCCCCTTCTGTGCAGCTGACTGGAGATCCTGAAGGATGCGCTGAGCTGAAGCTAACTTAATTAATCTGTTCGACCATGAACCATGCGTATGTATACCTCACCCGTTCGTCACAGTAGATGGCTATCCACGAAGATACACAACAATACGTGGCAGCTCAGAAGCGAGAGGGATCACAGCTGTTGCTTTTTCTCAAGGCAGCAGGAACATCACGCCTGAATCGGGGTAGGACGTGAACCAGCGATTCCTCAAGAATAGATTGCGTAGCTGCTATTTCATATACACATGCAAACAGTAACACAAATTAAAGCACGCGAAAATAACTGGGGCTTTGTGTGCAAGAATCTGAACGATAATTAATTTTCCTGTGACGTTCTGGACCCCGAGCTGAATTAGTTGATTCAAAATAGGTTGATTCATAAAATAGGTACTTTGTATCGTGCGGAGTAAAATCACGTCTATCAGACGAAGAATCAAGAAGAATGAATTCCCAGGATACAAGAAAGGTCGAGATGCACTCGCACCACACCCCAATCCTCTGAAGCTCTTCACTCTACAACTGACTTCTTCTGGACTAGTTTATTACAAATGGACAGCAGCGAAGCACTGGCGTCTAAAGCTGTGTTGCTGTGAAAGATAACGTGCTGTGCACGCGAACAGCCTGAGCCACTCACAAACATATCCTGGAATTCACTGGAATGAAACATGTAATCTGTGCTAACGTGATTCGGTCTTTTTTCCTGTCACTCGACGGTAATCAAAAGTTTCAGGAAGAGGGTGATACTCTTAGTCATGTCTGTTTTGGTGAGGTAACGGAAAATAAGGAGACCCAAACTCACAGGGTTCCATAGTAGATATCGTATAGTAAACCAGTGGATAAAGGCACCATAGGTGGTTTCTAGGCCAATATTTAAGAACTGCGCAAGTAGAAGCCATGCATCTGAAGGCCAGTAGATACGAGGCCAGGCAGGACTGACCAGAGGAGTTGGCGGTGCTCCATCAAAATGAGCTGAGTTGCCGTCCATTGAAGTCAAAGGAACCGGTGCTGTAGGCAACCATCTTTTCATGAAATTCGATGCCGTCGGTTTGGTTTTATCTCCCACCAGTTCCGAGTCGGAAAACGCCTCACAGGCTGAAAGATAGTGGGTTTCATCGATATCCACATCACTTCGGTAACCACAAGTTGCATCTTTGTAATCTGGAAGTTGTTCGTCTGCAAATGAAGTGACGCAATGCCAAAAAGATGTAACGAACGAAAACATTCAGCGGTAAAAACAACCTAGTCACACCGACCATATACCAAATAAGGTTTGCGAGGTAGCGCAGCTCAAAATCTTATATACTGAAGGGAGTAAACACGGCTGTGTCTCACGGTTGATGCGTTCTTCATTTTTGTGGTAAAATATATTCAATACAACGGTCGTTTCTAAGTGAGACGTCAGTGGAGAAACAACCGAATACGTAAGTACTGTCAGCCACCGAAGTAAACATGCATACAAGCCAAATAACACAGATACATATACCGAAAACTCGTAGTTTCACAGACCAAAGACGTGACAGCATGAGACCAACTGGAACGCTTTTACCAATTAAATACAAATATCGCCTCCGTTATATATGTCTTCTAGCGACCTTTCACAAATATGGATAGAAAGGTCATCGAAACGCGACATTGTCAGAAGCACCTAGCAGAGAGTTTGACGTCATTTCCTACGGACGACACGGCTACAGCAGCAAAACGGCAGCCATCCATCGTACAAAAGTTGTTTGTAGGGTGACGAAGCCCTGCCGCTGAACAGGTATTCACAAGGGCAAACTGGATTTTCCGATTGCATTGACCGGCGAATTAGAGGACAATTTAAACAATCTCATTCTGAGATTCTTAAGACGGTGGGGTCAGTATGTTGCCAGCTACTTACAAAATACGATTAGTCATTCAGAAAAAAACAGAAAGTCAACACTAGTACATGTGAGACTTTGTGTGCGTGGATAAGTGGGAATACAATATGTATAAGTACGAGTTGGTCAGCTCTAAAACAGCTTTCAGGTAAATGGCGGGCTCCAATCAATCTTCTGATTAGTCAGGTGCAGTCCCAAACAAGGAGAGTCACACAGTGATTCTTGGATTTTCATCGGGGTTTGACTCGACTTTCCGGGAAAAATACCCTCCTCTCAACTAAAATACCATGGCAAAAGCATGAAATGGATTGTACACTGATATTCATATGCTTTCCTTGTTAGCTCGTTGGCCTGTCCTTCCTTTTACAGTAATACCTCAAAAAAACGACGACCCATGACACGCTTACAGTAATTCGGATGACAACAGTTAGTTAACAGAATTTCAGATATCCAAACAATGAAGTAAAATTCGCATCCTGAAAGAATATAAAAAAGTGGGGCAGGGAGGGGGATCCCGGCCTACCACAAAAAATCCCAGGTGCCCAGGCCTCCAACACTCTCATTCTGGATAGAAACTGAGAGCATGAACGCCACTGACATAGGTTAGCCGCATATCGCTCACTGGCTCCAGCCAAACACATGGAAGGTCACGTGGACCCCATCCTGGAAGGCGAACGGCAGAAACTGCACCCAAATTCATTCATTCCCTTCTGCCAAGTCAAATTCTCTCCACCTCTAGGTTTTCCTCACTCCGAATTAGACATGCAGAACAGCCCACTTTTCAGCAGGTGTAACACACGACCCGGTCACCTTACTTTGCTGTGCTGGTTGCATTCTCTGAGTGGAGTACCGTCTGCCTCAGCAAAGACCCGCTTCCTGATCACCTCATTGTGAATTTGTTGGTTCAAGCCGATTCCAGTTGTAGTTGAGGCATCAGTCGTCAAGGGCCTGAAGATGTCCCTCTATCACAGGGCTTTAATCAAATAAACTGACATGGTTGTGGGGCAGCGAAGCACCAGTGTTCTCATCTGATGTTGCTGTCACACATGAAAGAGGATAAAGCAGATTCCAGGGCACTTTTGATCCACTGCCTGGCTTCTATAAGTATTGCCTAAACGGAGCACCATGTGACCCCTTGAACTGAGTACAAAGTTTGTGAAGTTCAACGACAAGTAACCATCCAGACCCAATTGGGTCAGAATGTACGCTAAAGGAATACAGAAGCAACGGACTGCCGCGAACTAGTTAAAAGACGACAAGTCAAGATTCGTCCAATTTACGTGATCCCGCCTGACTAGCAACATGTCTAGAATCAACGTATACCGAAAAACATTGAACTGAGGAGCATAAAGTGAGTAGACGTAATCGGCCTCCAAACAAACAATCATCAAACGGGCATAAAAGATTGGGCACTCAGAACTCAGGCACAGCCAGTCTACTCAACGTCCATTCTCCACGCAAATAGACGGCCAGCTGGGATAAAGCACCTGTCAGTTCCTGAGTAGCTTGGCCTATTGGTTGAGTCATCACTTTACAAACGAGCATAGAATTTTAAGGGAGTGGTAGTAATAATAATAATCGTCCAGCTGTAACACCCTTTTGGTGTCCAGCTGTTATGCCATCCAAAAGAAGCCTTAACCACTGAGCTATCCCGGGCTCCCAAGAGGATGAAGGGTGTTGTATAATCAAGGGGTGGCAGTGTCAAAACAATGCAGCTATAAGGAGGGATCGTTATCATGTTGCATATAAGCAAAATGACTTGTGACCAAATAAAAAATGAGGTTACCTTGCACACGCACGACGGGTCAATAGAGCAGACGATGCATGGAGAAGTCCGACAAACTAACCTTCACAAGGAAGTAACGGGTGACGTTCCACATCGTGTTGCGACCCGTTCAACTTGGATGAGCCGTTCCCCACCGTGGACGAACTGGAGCGAAGTCTGCGCAGCCTCAGTTCGTCACCACTACTGCTTGCGCTGGATGGGGATTTGAAGCAAGTGCAGGAAGGACACCAACCAATCAGCGGTAGTATAGACAACCAAAGTAGCAAACCCATTAGGCCAAGGAAAATATGCAAACTTTGGATTGGTACCAAAGGACGCAAAAAGGATAAATGATGTGTTGGTTGCGTGTGGGATCGATGCTCAGCAATATGTGCGTAGGTAGCTGTAGCGACAGTTGACGTCCCTGGTGATTGTGTCGTGATTGCCGCGATTGGAGCCTGTGAACTGATGTTTGCAATACCGTTTGGTGTAGTTAAAACAGGAATGGAAACCGACTCAGAATTGGATGCGTTCAAAGGGGTTATCAGTATTTTCTTCAAAGGAGATGTGGTAGGTGGCAGTCCCGTGGTTAAATTGACATCCAGGGCGAAAGACGGTTGTTGGCTAATAAAAGTAGTAATGTTAGCATTTTCGTTCCGTGGCACAACCTCACTGGTTCCATCCGGAGATAAGCGAGGCGAAGTGACATCTGGTAAGGCAGGTTTTGTTGTACTGGTTGTGGTATCGCTTGATTTAACGTCGAGTGGAGGTTTAAGACCTATTTGAGTATCACCGGATGAAGGCGGGGGTAATCCAGCAGCACCCCCAACAGTGTCAATACGACGATCTTCCCCGAGTTGCTTCATTTTTGAAGCAGTCTGACTGCCATCTGCAGACGATGAATCCTGGTTCAAGTGTTTCGCATCATTCACTGACGGCTTCGTTGGAAGAGAGAGCCTAGCATCGGAAATCTTTGACGTAACTTCTACCTTTTTACCAGTAGAGATGTTTGTTTCAGGTGTCAGCGGCGATACTAAAGGAGTTTGTGGCGTTTCGAGTCTTTCCAAAGGAATTTCTTGTGTTGGGAGTAGTGAGGGGTTTGGCTGGGCAGTGGACTGGGCCGACGAGAAATTGGTGGGCAGTGCGGCCCGCCTCAAGCGCTTCCGTTGAGTTATGTCCACATTGGATGCAACTACTTTCGAGCTGGCTGCAGCGATATCGTTGACAGGAGACAGATTTTCCGGTAAGAACGACGAAAGACTGTACAACTGTGGCAGTGCAACTTGGGCCGGAAAGAACGGCAACGCCATGAAAGGAGTTACCACACAACCCACAAGACAGGCGAACACCATGTGCTGCGACCAGCGCGGTTTCGAGTGAAGGAATGCAACACGAGCGTAAGCCAGACAACCTGAAGGTGAACAAATAACACCTAACAGTAAGACAGCGACGAAAAACACGGAAAACTTAAGTATTATGCTGAACTTCAGAATTATATTTTTCCGGTTTGAAGATCAAAAATAGTGTCATCATCATCATCATCGTCAGCAGCAGCATCAACAGCATAAAATCAGTGTTCAGAACGGGTGCTTCGCTGCCGTACAATCATAATTTATTTAAAAGCCTTATTGCGAAGAAAAGAATAAAAGTGGACAGGCAAGGGACTTGGGGCTAGGTCACCACAACCATTCCGAGATGCCTAGGAGACGTGTTTCTAAGCCAAATAGGTAAATGAATTCAGCTTTCTTTCATATTTTGAGTGACTGACGATGTCTCCTCGGCTGGGAACGAAACGTCTGCAACCCAATCGCCAAGCTCGGCGAAAAGATTAACGACCATCTGATCAACCACTAGTAAACACCCGAGCAACCAATATTCCGACACACCGACAATACGCGCTTAAGAACACCGAAGGCAGTGCACCCTACTAACGACCAGCATGACAGCAACATTTCCGTGATGACAACGGAAATCCAGACAGCAGTTGAACCTTCATCGGTTCATTTCGCCACAAATTTTCCCATAAGCAACCGATCTGTTTGCATCAACGTGGAAAACACTTGAACAATTCCTACAGTCGTTGGGACGGAAAACCAAATCCGATCCACCAAATCTGAAAACCGTCTGATGGTCAGAAGTGATAGCAAAATTGCGCCCATGGTCAACGACCACTCAGTACATGATCTGCTTGAAGCAGTGCTTCTATTTTGCTTTTGGACCATTCTACACATATATGATGGGGTTACCATAATTCGCCAGTTTTGTTGTGCCGAATATTGGGCTTCAGGTCCCACACAAGACGTGAATATGTCATAATGCCCTTGAAAAATAAACAGGGCGCCTTACTCTGTAAGGCCGCTATTGTCCAAGATTTCAACAGCTGAGTTTAAGGGTTCTCCAATGAAACCGACCGCCATAACCGTCTATGCTCGAACTTCTTATCGAATCCCTCCATTAAGGACCATATCGGCTACAAGTGGACAACCGTAGAATCTACCGCGATATCCAGGTTGCTGGCGACTGGAATGCGATAACTGAGGCATTAAACGACGCCATCAAATGTTGTGTCCTTGGAAAGCTCGGCTTAGGACAACGCTGCGAAAACGGTGATCGACTGGTCAACCTTGCCGCCTTTAATCGATCCGTCAGTTCTACTACACGCTTCCAGCTTTTGAGTCATCCGCTAACCTGATATTCCAATGATGACCACACTGATGATGTGCCAGATAAGCTGCTGAATTTCACCAGAGTCTAATACCAAGCGGCACAAAGCTGTGTGGGCAAATGATACTTCCCGGATGTCCATGTCAAGGAAGAGGGGCTAGTTGAGGCACCCCAACACGAATCTTTGACTCAAAAGTCTGACCTAAAAGACAGCAGGATGTAGGGTTTTCTTTGGAGAGCCCAGAGCCGATGACTAAGGTCTGACCGGATCGACTGCAGGGGACTGGCCTAATCAGACAGCTCAGGAAATGAGATGTTTCATAACTGATGCTGATTCGCACAGCAGAAGCATTCCGAGCCACACTCAGCTCGTGGCAAGGCTTGTTTTGTTCTACGGCCGTATTGGATGGCCCGTCGGCGATGACGGCCAACAATTCGGTGATCAGTGTGCAGTAGTTGGGCCCGAACTATTCTAACCCGTTCTTCCTCGGGGGAAGCTAGCATCACTGGTTCCATAAATATAGACATGCTGGTCACTTGGGGGAGGCATCTTACTGCTTTCACACTCGCACATGAGAGTACAACTTCACCCCCAGACCGCCTCGTAATACGATCACTCGCAGTATGGGGTCTAGCTGCTCCTGATCATTTGGCCTTCCTGGCATGGTTGCACCTTGAGGAACAAAGCTCCAGCCAATGCAGTCCGCAGGATCATTACAGTACTCAAGCCCGACCACCAGTTCGCGGTGGCAGCCTTATGTCGGGACCAGCCAATCGAAGTGGTAGACAAATCCGTTTATTCTGGCACGTATATGAGTTCCGGTGGATGGGGTGGAGACGACATCACTTCTCGAATCAGGAAGGCAACGGCAGCTTTAGCCAACCTCCAGCACCTGTGGTGCCGGCGTGAAAAAAGTTTGTCTGTAAGGGCAGAACGTACACTGCGCCAGGACGATCCATTCTACCTTGTGGATCAAAAGGGTTGTGGCCACGCGCAGATGTTTGACCATCGGTGATTAAGCATTGGCCGGGTCTAGTGGGGTACGCCAGATGGTTTAACGAAAAGAAGATCGCCCAGAATAGATGAAGCACTCAGGCTTTATTTTTTACGCTGGTTGATACATGATCTTCGCAAGCCATGGGACCGTCTGTCTCATAGAGCTCATTTTGCCCAGCGCTTTGCTGAGTGGAAGCATCCGAGAGGTGAACGGTCTATGAGGCCTGACTAACAGTCTTCTGGGACTCTAGGTTAGGGGTTAGAACATGTGGGGTGGCTTCCTCCTAAAAAAAATGTGAGCTGCTCTGACAGTCTTACGCAAACCAGCGATATCATGCGGTTGGCTTCTGAGCCAAAGAATTTGGATGAGAACACCAATCGTTCTGCTATCCAGGTCTGTGCATCCTAGCAGTAACCCAGCCCACGAACAACCATGAATTGCAAAGTAGCCAGACCACCTTCAGTAAAGGACGCCTCGAGCACTGGACCGAGCACTTTCAACAAATCTCATGGTAACCGCTACCAACCCTGGACGGTGAACCTGGAACCCCCTACAGCCTCCGAGGTCTATGACTGCCTATGTTTTCTCAAGCGCAACCTATCTCCTGGTCCAGATAACTTCCCATCCGCAGTGTTCAAAATGGGAGCGAAGTCCTCAAGCAGCGCTTGTCTGATCTATTTGCTTGCATTTGGAAAAAGGAGACTGTCTCAGACAACTGAGGAGAATCAGTGATAGCGTCCATTTTCAAAAAAGGGGTCCATAGCGAGTGCGGTAATCACAAAAAGATCAGCTGGACCCCGGTCGTAGAGACTCTTGGCATCACTTCTCCTTCTTTGCCTTATGGTGGCCAGTTAAACACTGGCTCGTGAGCAGCAAGCGGGATTCCAGCCTGATAAGAGGAGCGTTGACCAGGTGCTAGACCAACGCCATACGTAGGAACGGTCCGAAATTTCTGGATCTCCAAGGCATATTGAACTCAACTGAGCGATCCGTCCTACTTAACATGCTTGCCTAGCAACGGATGTCCGGAGAGTTTGTGAATATAATAAGTTTTTTTTACTCAAAGACTTGCGGCCTTGGGAGAGTATACGGGGAGCTCTCAAAAAGCTTCCGTATACAAAGTGGAGTCTGTCAGGGGTGCTCACTCCCTCCAGTTCTATTGTACTTCGTGATGGACGAGATAATGAGATGAACGCTGGAAGGTCTTTTAAACCCAGCTGCTGACGAGAAGCTTGTCGATCTGGAATATACAGACGACGCGGTTCTCGTCTTCGGAGAGGAAAAAGTGGTGTTTTTGAACGAACTGGCCAAGGTCATCCCACCGTTTGGCATGCGATTCCCACCGGTTTCGCAACATAGCCATCCCCGGTGTATATTTAGGACATTCTCAGTGTCGGCTCAGGACACCTCGGTGTTTAAGGCGCGAAATTACTGGGCGGAAGGTCCGTTGTTCGAACCCAACCCAGGCATCTCGACTGTTCCCGTCTAGGCTTCGGCAACCTGGCAGTACCTCAGCCCTCACGTTTCCGTCGGGTTACACTGCAAAAAGGCACCGAAAGTGTTATAGCTGAACGATTCCTTATTACTACCTGAGATCGTCCCAGACGCGCAAAGACCGCGTAACAAGCGCGTTCCATGCTTAAAGGAACGTGGGCTTCCGGTTGCCCCATAGTGCATCAAGAAAATCATACCTCAAGAGACCACATCGTGCTCCAGGTGACAAAAAGCGCATTCTCAAGGATCCAATGCATCCAGTTTCTTGCACAGGACAGCGTAATGGATCACCGTGTCGCGATCGAAGAATAATTGTGCCAGCTCAGTTTATTATTAGGTGAGACTCTGAAAAGATGCTTCCCACAGCATCACCGCCAAGCTTAGTGGGCGAGATTTGTTGCTGCTTACTTTCCGAAGGGTTGTGGACATGAAGACTGTCAAGTTTCCACGAAGACCAAGATGAGAGTGAATAACAAATGATGAACAGCTAGGGTATGTGGAAAAAGTAGCTATGAAACGAAACACTATTTCGGTACCCAGCTGCTACGCCACCCGAAGGAAGCACTGGGCGAGAGGTAGATCCAGGTTGCCCAATCCTAAACAGAAACATTTGAGATGAATGGGTCAGATTCGAACCAATTAAGTTCGCGCCTTGACCATTGAGCCACCTCGAGCCTAAAACCGATTGACTCCAAAAACTTGCAGTTTGTGGAATCACAGACGGTGGTTTATAGTATCAAAGGTTCTCCGGAAATCTGGACAGCGTATGTCCACCGTTTGAGTTATCTCTATACAGAGTAAATTAGGTCTTAACGAAGCCAGGCTTGTCGTTTGGGGGAAGCAAGTATTCAGAGATAGATAGCCTTGGACGCAACTAAGAGAGCTACTTTTTGGCTAACCTGATCTCCCGTTACATCAGTCTTCCATCAAATTGGGGGGTTGTTCCCAAAGAGTGCACGACTGATAAGCTCTACCCGTTATGCCGAGGCGGGTGCGAAAAACACGAAAAGGTTGAATGAGACAAGTTACACATTGCCCTTTCCCAAGCTATACCTAGTGATGCTCAGTACAACCAAAGACTTGGCTCGTTTTGTTAGCACCAGCTGGCGTCATCAAAAGTTGGTGCAGTAAAAGCTGGAAATGTCCCTTAGTCACTACATGCGCTCTCTAACTACTGTCTTTTTGACTCTGCTAGCCCCTCGAAGAGACAAGCGCTTTCGTCAGATTCTTTTTTGCTGGGATGGGTTTTTCGTCAACTGAGGACTGTTGACAGGATCATGAGAGAAAAAACAACTCAAAATGGAACTGTAGCTCTCATTGTGCATCACAGCTAGGCGTAGCTGAACGACTATTACTATTTTATTATTGTCCAAACTTTGTATGGATTGAGTTTGGAGAAGTTCTTTAACGGATATCCCTGGTTATACGCCTCTAAATCTTTATTTACGGCAGTGAAGCATCAGTGTTGAACGCTGATGTCATGCTGTCGATGATGATGATGAAATCTTTATTGCATGGTCGTCTTTACGTCTCGCATTGACTGCCTTATCATTTAACACCCCAAACTCAAAAAGCGGTGCTGCGTGGTTTTAGCAACAATATCGCCCCGGGAAATCGCCAGAGTCCTGCGTTGATGGTTGCCGCAAAGTGCATAAAACCAGAAGAAATGGGTAACCTTAGCAGCGCTTCACAGTACGCGCAGCGCAATCACATCAATGCATAACGGAAACCAAGCAAACCCGATTACTCAGTGGAGTCAACTGACACTATATGATAGTTTGTATGACTCACCAGTAGTAGTAAGGGCCATGAAACAGCCCTGGGACACAAAAGCAAGCATGGCCCACCAAATATGAGCGGCCAACGGAAGCACAAAATCAACTAAGAATATGCCTGCGATTCCGACTCCGAGAAGACGAGTGGGTTTTGATCTTCCTCTCATATCCAGCACCAAAGTACCCAGTAGCCATCCCGAAAGACTGCCAACTGCTCGTGCACTGAATATTAGAGCCACTTCATCCTCACGCGACGAAGTGAATCTCTCAACATAAATTAGTGTGGCACCTGGAACAGCAACAGAGATGCCCTAAACAGATAAAGGGGAAACCAAAACTTACGATATAGACACCAGTAAGTATAAACACGAACCTGATTACCAGGCGCATTGGGTTATATGTTTCGCAAACACGCATTCTTTTTGTACCTCCTGATCTTCCACGCTCATCATCTGGTGCCGGCGACATCAACGGACAGCCAGGAGTAGATTCAGGGTGAAATCCGAAACGCTGCGCGGCCAGCGTGCGGCCCGCTGCACAAACTGCGAGACGTCGAGAACACGGCACTCTGATTGGTTAAGACACTTCGGTAGGTTAAAAGGAAACTCAGTTCAACTACAGTTACAGTTACAGACGCAAAAAACAGCCGCCAAATAAGAACGGGATTTCTCGCACCAGTGAACCTCAGCAGTCTCATGGGTTGGCGGCAACACATACTTATCTGACTGCATTTAATATCTAACTGACTTTGAAGTGGCAGAGCTTTTCGTCGTGATGAAATTGGGTCGAGCGTCATGAGAATCAGGGTATGAATGAGAAAAAGTCGTGGACATCACCGTGAATGCCAAAGGGCCGTCCGGATCCTTGTATACTTAGCCGAAGCGCTGACACTTTGCGAAAGACAGGTTTTTTATTGCCTTAAATGGCAACACAAGTTTCACCGTATGTCACCAAGTGTAATGCAGTGTGCCAACCCAATAATTCGCAGCTTGTGACATGACCGCGAGGTGCACCAAATAGCCTATAGGGGAAGCCAGGCATGCCCGTGAATATATATATATATATATGACGCATGACCCGTGAAATGAGTGCTGTTCACGTTGGAAGAACTGCACACTGACAGGCCGCGCGCTGGACGCACAATGCATTTTCCTGCAAAACCTTTGTGGGTGGAATGAAACTTTTTACGTCAAAGTGTGCCATTTCGTTGCATATGTGCTCAGACCAAAAACCACACTAAGCTGCTTTCATTTTTACGCAATTTGTTTTAATTGATCTCTGTTCGAAATTTTTGGCGCACGTTTGACTTTGAACTTGCAGTGCTATGGCTTCAGAAGTGGCTTCCCACGCGTTTGTTGAGAAATTTGTGGCTGTATCCTTTTCATCCTTCACGGCATTTGAGAAGGCCTTAAATCAATACATGAAGGATAATTATATGGTATTCGTGCGTCCCTCCAGTAATCGGAGCACCAACGCTGTTCTGCGTTACGAATGGATTTACTACAAATGCAGCAGACGACCTCCAAGACCGACGGAAAGTCGGGGAATCCGGAGAAGCTAGTAAGCTGAGCCTGTTTTGTATATAAAAAACAGTACTCGAAGTA
>SJOL01006349.1:99918-109937 GCA_004794785.1 Opisthorchis felineus | reverse complement strand
TCAAAAGTATCTTAAAAAACTGTCCACTGTAACTGGGTCATCTTTTTCCACTATTCGCGATTTCTTATCACATTAGGTAACGTATTCACAGTCCGCAGTGTTTATTGACCTTGAAGATTCGCACACTTAAACAAATCATTAATGTAGGTAGGTAGGCATAATGCATGTACATGTACATTATACATAGACATTCTACATTATGAAGTGGCAACCCTGAAAACGTCGTAGCTTTCGAGAAATCGATTCCATTGTGCGAATAGCCAGCGGCCACTGACAGTCACCACAAACATTTAAACTTAAATTGCAGTCGGGGTGAACGTTCAAACAAGGGCAGGTATGAATGAGAAATTCAGAGAAACCAAAATTAGGTGCACACAACATGATCGTTGACAAAAGCCAAAATGGTATGTTCGGCGTCTGTAAGGGACCTATGGCGGGCCGAAACACAAGATCTTCGGGCATAAGTCACCGACCGCATCATTGCGAAGACGTTTTAAAGGTGCCATGGTCCATAACGAGGCGGTTGGCTTGGTTATTTTTACCGGATGAAGGGGCAGGTTGCGCGCAGGCCACACTACCTCAAAACCGTGTGTGACAGGAGGTGCGGCTTCTGCATGCGTGCATCCATTAAGCGCGGTGGCACTATCAGGTTACCTCCCCAGGCATCTGGACAATCTGTCCTGGAGCACCAGTATGGAAGACCATGAAGAAGTGCGCTGGAACCAACCGCAAGCACAGAGTATGCCACTAGGATGTAAATTTCTACTCGCAGTAGACAGACCTTAGCCTTCCATTGATGTCCAAAGGCCACATCCTCAGATATCAGCTGTTTTGTGGCGCTCAGGGACACACGGATTGACAAACAGGCTCAAAACTTTCCCTAAGCCTCCCGCGTCTAATTTGTTCCTGTCGTTCAGCGGCTTCTGTTCACCTGAAAGGCACAAGCGGAAAAATGGCGTAGCACTGCTTTTTATGTTCTCCGCGCGGGGCAGTAATCTGGCCACTGAGAGGACTCAACTAAAAAGACGACCATAAGTGCTTTGCACTGGGTATTAGATGTAGCGTGAACAACTATTGGAGAAGGCTTACTCCACGCACCAACCACCCAAAATGAGAAAACCGTTGTCTAATAAAGGTGTGCGCCCTGAGCTTGAAAATCATACCATGTCCCTGCCGTTTGTTATTTGGGTCAAGTGTGAAAACCCGTTGGCCAAACCTTGTCCAAACATGGCGTACGTACTAGGTCTCCTAGGAGGTGACAATACTCCAAGGTTAATAGGCCAAGCACCACGAGACGCCCTTCCTGCGTCCTGAGTATACAACCCGGTTGGTGTATTAAAGAAGGGATCCGTAATGGGCACCATAGAGCATCCAGAAGTCCATGTGGGTAACCCAGTGGGATTCACTGAATCATCCGTAGAACGCCTTTTGGGCCGATTTTTTTATGCTGCAGTGACAATCACGTGTTTGAAGGGTGTCAGATACCTAAATCATTTTTGGTATCTATTCTCGTAATATCCTCTGGTCTATTCTCACCATGTATGACAAAGGCTTTCGCCGAGTCTCTTGCGAATGACATCTTGGACGCAATCTTCGTCACTCAGGGAGAAGTGCCGGTACAACGACCACTGCTTTGCAGCGTCTACATCCAATTGAAGGGCGCTGGCATTTGAACCCCAGGATTTCAATTTGCCATCAGCACACACGAATGCCCCTACCAGTTGCACATATTCTATGAAGCAAAATCCTAGTCCCGTTAAATTGATTCAGATTCCAGTAGAACTGCTTGTTACGGGCAAACCACTGCGCATATGCCGTACGTGCTTGGGTGTTTCCACAATCCACGGGCGAGCCCTTGATTGACCCACTTGCCATGGGTGCTTTGGCCAGGAAACTGCTTTCTCTACTGATTGTCTCTGCTCTGGCTTGACCATCGAAGCAGCGTTTTTTCTTGGCATTGACGCAATTATCTTGGCGCTCAATGTTGAGGCGGATGACTGGCCAACCCGATCAAATCGACGCTGGACTAATGAGCGCCAGACGTTCAAGGGGAGCGCCACTACTATTTAAATGCAGTCAAGACCGTTTAAAGCCTCGCCGGAAAATTGGTCGTCTGATTCACTGATAAAAATTATCCTTAGGTGTATATCACAAACTTTCCTTAAAAATTAGTTTGAAAGATTTAGCATTTGACGGCATTTATCCGAAACCGCGAAGTCTGCCCAAACAGTAAAAGTTATCTAAAATTTGTTTAGGCGAACTCAAGGTCTGCTTTTGGCGCGGAATCCATAAGTGTAGTGACCGCCATGGCCCATCACTGTTTCTATGTAGCTGGTGGGAGGTTTTCTGCAGAAGTTTGTTTCTTCACGTGTTTTCTCCCGTATGGGATTTGGAAATATTTTGAGAGTACATGAACAACAATGATGTTTTCCCTGTCCGAGCCAAATCAGTTGGGCAGCCGTTCGCCATTATTGCAGACAAAATTTCCTAATATGCAGCAGATGTTCCGCCGGACAAATCCGAGAATTTTGCCGCAGCAAGAAAGTTTGGTGGATTTTGTATGATAATCAGCACATGCGGTACCAGGTTCATGGCAAGTTTTTTCTGCACTGGTATACTGAGGCCTTGATACCGCTGTTGGAAAATTAGTGAGCTTGTGGGCAGCACGTGTAGACAGCAAAATAAAGCGGACAGCCCCGTGGATGAACATCTTGGGTGAATCATTTGGGACAGTCAGGATACTTAAAATTTGCATGGGAATCATGAAAAATTAAGATAATTATGGAGCGAGGATATTCCTTGGTCTATCGGGGGTGCATGGTGGTTCGTTGCTACCGTTCAACGGAAGTAATAAGACAGCCGTGTCTGCGCTGGGGACCCAAAATGCGAAAATTATCGAAAAGCTTTCCCAGAGGACACCAAGTTTGAAGTTAGAATACCGCCCGAACTAGCGGGCAGCTAAAATGGTTACAATTCCCAACTTGTGTAGTGAGGCGATATTGTCCTATTTTAAAAATCAATCGACATTCAGGCGGGGATTGTATGGAAAGGTGACAAGCGTTCGTGCGAACGCGTGTGGCCACAGTTAAGTGGGAGGAACGTACATTGACTAAATGGTGCGCAACTAACATCATAGCTAGCTGTGCAGCCGTGGATGAATCTGGATAGGAAGGACAGTAGTGTGAGTAGACGGTCCCTTAAATCGTGTTGAACAGTATGTGACTTAGTAAATATCTCGTGCAAAAGGGGGCAGCTAGCTTTCAAGCATTTCGGGAGGTAGGATTATCATATATTGAAGCTCGCTAGGGCGAAAAAGTAGGTTAAAAAGAATTCGCACTCAGTTATTGCAACTGCTCAGTAACGCTCATTCAGTAGGTAGGTGAGGGAGCTGCAGAGGAAGACAAGTTATTAGTAAAGGGCTACAGTGAATGGTAGCATACCGACTAGAGATATGGATGGCTTTCCAATATTACGTTCCGCACTGGAAGACGTTCCAGCGCTACGTCAATTGTATTTCGCAAGCCTCTTAACTCACGCGTAAGGAGTGTTTTTTCTCTGCTATGAGCGATGTTTAGGATTTATAGGTAGGTTTCCTGGGATACACGCTACAACCGGGGCAAGATTGAGCCGGCAGCACTGGCGTTCGACAAAGTTGTATTCTTTTCCATTTTCTGTGTATATTGTTGAGACTGGTGAGCCAACCTTTCTATATATGAGGTTGCTAAAATTGCAAACCGTGCGCTTCGGCAATATTATAATTTGGGAGGAGGATTGCATAAAGCAGCGCTAACTAAGCGTATGCTCATGGTCGCTCGAGGTCCACCTAGCACGGCGGGTAGAGCAGTAAATAGAGGAGATAGATGATACAAACCCGCAGCATGTGAAGTTTGAGGTTCAGCTTGGAGTTGGAAGGGTTCGTATGAGGGCAAGTGGTTGAAGAAAGAGTTGTCAAACGCTCAATCTTTAGCACCAATGGGGCCAGGGGTGCGGAAATAGAGTACATGATGGAGAGAGGGCGGGTGTTTACGGGTGGGATACGGACGAAAAGCCAAGTGAGGTAAATGTAGATAGGCAGGCGAGGCACAACGAGTGGATGGATGACGGAAAATCAGGGCTCACCGAAAGCTTAGAGGACAAAGACGGGAGTGGTGGCGTTGCGGTGGTGTACGATACTTGGTTGTGGTTTCAAGGACATGTGTTCCTGCGGCAATGAGATAGAGAACACTTGCAGTAACCAGTTAGATCATCATCGGGGACAGTGAGATCGCATTGGGATTGTTCGCGTTATTCGTCCATATATTCGGGTAGTTTAGACGTGATTATAGAAGTGCTGGTGGGTGGCAGCGCGCCGGCATGAACGGTGGGTTCAAGGAGGCCAAAACCAATATGGCGGACATGACAAAGAGCCTCAAAATGACCTGAAATAGTGACCGGCTTTCAGGGTGCAAGATGTGTGTGAGAAGTGGAAATATTTTCTAGCCACAAGTGGATGCTGAAGATCACAAAAGAGTCTGTTTACAAACGTAAGCACTGGAGTCGGTAAGCGGTGTCCGAGAACGAACCATTGAGTTGGTGAGAGTGCTACTGCGTTTGAGTATGGGATACTCATAATTGATGTTGAGGATAACTGGGCCGTTGTTTCTAATAGACTAAAGGGTGTAACTGATATGATGCACAAGTGGACTAAATTTAGGATTTGGTGCTCTAAATGAGTAGAGTTGACAACACTTGACCGCCTACTCAATGAATCATCACTACGGCTACATATGTGGGTGCACGTTTGAAGAAGCATGAGTTCCTTAAATTCCAGGGATCAAGTTTATACGACTTGATCTTGCGTCTTCCTTTAATACGCCCCTCTTTAGCTTTAAGTTCGCTGCGTCCAATGGTCAGTGAATCTTGACATCGCAACATCGGTGTACGCATGGATCCCTCATTGTCAACAATGGGACTATTTGAGCAACTGGTAAGTCTACCCTTATAGGAGTAAGGCGCCTGAACACTTTTCCCCAAGATACGTAAGATATGTTACATTTTTCCTTCCAGAATCCCCGTCGAACGGAAAACGAGATTTGGAGTGTCTGCCCATTACGTTAGTACAGGTGTAACCAACTAATAGAAAAAACTCGTCAGAGACCAGTGTGTATTTTGCAGGCGTAGTGATGGTTGACGAATAACGTGTATCAGTACGATGGATGGTTGCTGGCCGTTGGATTAGGCTATCATGCATAGTTGAGGCCCCATAATCAGTGTCGTGCATAGGTATCGGCCTAATAGTTGCGATAAGTAACCGAGGCAAACAACAACGACAATTCATGATGAGTAGCAGCGACCGGTCTTATTTTTTGACAATGTTGCTGTGTTTTATGAAGTATTTCAGCAAATGGGCGTCATTTTTTAACGGAAAAAGTAATGCTGCTTTCGTACTTCACACGCAGATATCCGAAAACGTTGCGTTATCCAAGGACTAGTTGTTTGTATTTATGAATGGGGGTCATCAACAAAGGTGCATACTCGCATCACTACTGCACAATGTATCAAGTTGTTTTCCATTATTCCTAAGAAACAGTGTTGTGCCGATGTTGGCTAGAAATGCTCATTTCATTTGTTACGCCTAACGAGCAAAACGCACACGAAATTATTCGACTATCCACCTGGATGGAATTCGCATTGCATATTCTATAGAAGTTATCTCCCACTTAAAGAACACCACAGGATGTTAAGATATGCTTGGATTTGATTTCTTGCTTCATCGCGTAAACCGGTAATCACACGCAAATCAGAGGTGTTCTGTGACCTTGGAAGCTCGCTCACCTAAACGAAATGCAATGAGCAGCATACCACTAAGAAGTACAACCGGATTAGACCAACTCCCTATAAAGTTATCAACTTCTATAACCCCATAGTTTTGGCGAAATTAATTTCGGTTTACTTCGAGCGAGCGGCATCAATAGGCAATCGCATCCTGTCAGGTCCAAAACGGCCGCGTAAACTATCCGCTCATTCTGCGCGGCTGCACCATCACATATCGTCTCATTTTTAAGCGACTCTCAAGAGCATGTCTTAGCGTTTTAACTCGGAATATCCACATTTCGGTTTTCTATGACTGACGCGAAGAAGTCTCTGTCGGTGGATGTTTATACGAAATAGTGCTTTCGGAGCACTTTTCGAAGACCTGCTGCAAGCTTCGATTTTTTGGTGCTCTTTATGCCATGCAAGCATTGGGGATAGTGCTGCATTTCTCAAGACGCAGCGCAGAGTAAAACCAGAGCAAATTTTCCCACATTGAAAACCCCGGTTTCCCTCACTAAATGACGTTAGCACATCTGACTTGTGGGTGTGATAGTGACTCCACAACCTTAAGCCCTTTGTCTTCGCCTTTGCGTAATTCCGTCTATACTGAGCACATATCAGTTGACTCTTAATATGTAGAATATTTGAAACTTCAGAGTCTTTTAGCCCATCTGCAAATTTTTATATTTTTGCGAGCTTTATTCCCTGTGTTGTGCGCTCCTAGGTGCTGAACATTTTGCCACCCACGGTGCCTAGGATACCACCACTCGGACGGTTGACGCTAGACATTCCCGTTGTTCGTTCATGTTCGGGAAGCAGTTGCGTCTCAAACTTGACTCTTCTGGAACTTTGACTACCAAATAATGCACTGCTAGCCCTCTCGACGGCTTCTGCATTTCACAGGCCAGATCTTATTGTCTCTGAGAGGCGCAGATTAGATGTGGTCGGGAATCGGTAGGTTAGTTGCTGCGTTGCTGCAAATATTTAACCCACCGACTTTTCGCTACTTGAATGGCGGATTTTTCCTGTTGGTAAGCTATTTAACATAATAAGCAACTACTTCGGTTAGAAATCAGAGAGCTGCCAATCCGTCAACTGAAGAAGTGCTCATTGAAATACCACTGGATCTTATTTACTCCGCTTATTCTTAGCTCCGCTTATTCACTATCTAACTCATTATTAACCGCTTACCGATATTTTTGGTAGCACTTTGCATTATTTTACCCTGCCACTAGATTGTCTTTCGGCTATTTGCGTTTTTCCGTCTGGGTTTTCTCTCGAAGACTACAGCTGTCAGCATTCCGGGAATAAATGGCCTAAAGGGCTAAGTCACCACGTAGTTTGCATGGTGTTTGCTAACTATTTTGCTAAATATTTTTCCAAACATTTATTCACGCAGGCCTGTGATGCCAGTTTTTTTCTGCTTAAGTCTTGCTGACTCCCGCACCTCATTTCATTTAGACCGGTCCCGGCTACAGTAAAATCAACTGTTTCGCCGTTAATTATTTTGGATCCATAGCTATGATGGAAGTCAAAGGAGAAACTAGGGGCAGATTAACGCCATGGCGCTCTAATCTGTCCGAAGCTTTCGAAAGCCGGGAGCGTATTCGGACCCGCAAAACTCCCGGCCAATCCATCTGCACCTCAGTCGCGGAAATATCCTATGTTTTTCTCACAAACCAACGCAGACCTCGCTAGCAGTGAGTGGAATATATTTGTCTGTGAGATATTTCATAGCGCAGATCTTCAAACAACGTTGGGTTCCACCCTATCTGAAAGCTAGCGAGTCTCTCGAACAACAGCAGCGTGGTGTCACTGGTGGTCTTTGAAAGACTTGAGCGCATCTTTCGCACCGCACAATTAAATGAAAATGCGCAAACAAAGCTTGAGCAGGTGGGTTATGTACAGACACTTGCAGCACTTTAGGTGCTAGCCAAGGAACCATTAGATTCTAGACTCCCGATATCTACCTGAAAGTCACGTAGACAATCGATCGAATAATATTTCAAACTTTAGGTCGAAGGTGGTGGGCATTTGCTCACCTTGCTTCAATGGGTAGACTAACATCTAACTCCGTTTCTCTGTCAAAAAGCCCTCAATATCAACAAGTGTTTCATGTCGGTTGGAGTTACAAGCGTCGGTTGGGGGGACAAGCTGTAAGGAAGAAGTAAGTCCGACGGTGAAACCCATATAATCGGTGAGAGAGTGAAAAACTTATGGTAAATGTGTCCTCACCTTCGCGGTCTTGTCCACGCCTGCAAGCTCAAGTTGTTTCTCCAGAAATCTCCATACAGCCTCTGAACCTAGGTTAAGAATGGAGGCATTTTAAACCTTCTCTCAGTCTGAACTAGGATGCTGATGTAGTACAAGTACATAATGCATCGAGCGGGATCCTCTCTTAGGCGTAACCGCGGTTTGATACGCATAGTGGTCCCAAAGGGTCCCCCTTGGCCAACGCATGAGAAGCATCAAAGTACATTAAATATTTTGAACAAACCTGCTGCTATCCCACTTCTTTCAAAAGAGCATAGGCTCGGAGTCCCTTCTATCGAGACTCATCCAAAGATTCCCAAAGATTCCGGTCCAAGATTCTATTACCCATATTTATAAATGACATGTCGGAACAACGGGTTCAGTCGCCATTTACCTATCCTTCAATTCCAGTAAACGGCCAGGTAAACCATAGAACGCCTGCGACTTTGTATAGGCTTGATTCTCCTCACCTAAATATATTTTGTCAACCCAAACTCTGCTGGTGACGGAGGTGCTTACATCTTACCCAACAAAATCAACCGTGACGTCCACTACAGGCATGTCCAGAAACCCAAGTATGTCTGTGCATTTATGGCACAGAGCTGTCATCTACAGTCTGAATGCACACCCATAAAAGTTTTTTCGCACCGTAACAAGGCCATTCTGCGTAGATAGCACGCAACTTATAACACGATCAGGCGAACACAACAAGACCATGGTGGGCAGGAAAACAGAAAAGAAGAAGACAATGCCGAGGGGACATTACCATTAGAAGCAGAAAAGTTTTCATCCGCAAGGAATAAAATAAAACATGGGCAGGCGACCAAGCACTAACAACCTAACGTTAAGAAGTGGACCGTTTTTTTTGGACAAAACTACTAACCATTACTGAGGTTTCGTAACGGTGAGTTGGCTGCGTGGACTTTCAAAAGGTTAAATAGGGGAAAGTCAGTTCTTCTAATCTAGAGCGATAAATAGCAGCTTTTTTCGTATAAAATGTAACAAAAGGAGCCATAAAAACTTATTGGAGCAGGGACAGTATCTAGGGTTCTTTAGGCTTGTAGTCACGGCTGGGTACACAGCATGAAGAATAGTGAAGTTGCGACCAAATTATGATGAGCATGCAGCAGGCTTCTAAAGTACATAAATTCAAGGGGTGAATTCAATGGATTGCGAAAATGAACTGGCATGATAGAACGTCTGGTCAAGGCTGTCCATCTGCTGATTTTGTGCATAGGGGCTTGTGGGTGGGATTGCCTAGGGGCGCAGTCCAAGCCAACAAAGAAAATAATTTAAGATTTGCCAGGGGGTTGAATGCAACAATGTCATAGTATCATTGAACTGCCATTCTTCGGCTCCCAAACAGCTCCGTAACGGAAGTTACGGCGACAGCGGCTGCGTAAAGCGGTATCCTTCTGCGGTCAGAGATCCTTCGGTTGGTTAGGCGCGACTGTTCTGCCAGCGCGGATTCAAAAGCTACGTGGGTCGAGCTGGAGGGCCACATGGAAGGCAACAGAAGCAAGGCCACCTAAGTCTCTATTAAACAGCATGGTTTGACAAGCGACAACAGGTCTTTATCATTTAACATGCTGCGCGGTCAGTAAATTCCGGAGGAGGACAAGCTCAGTCTAAGAATATCCCAGAAATCAGGACCAGCGGCAAGTTCTGCCCGTAGTGTCAGTCAGTCTTCGTTCTGCTGCCTATTTCAAAACCGGCATGTGCCATCATTGCAGACTTTTGAACGTCAAGTACCGCTGAATTCTCACATCCCACGCTAAAATATACGGATTCAGGGAGTGCCACACGGGATCGAGGCTTCTGCCCAGGTTTCCCGGGTCGGTTTTGTTCTTGTCGTTCAGCGACTGTCGTACACCTGAAAGTCACAAACGAGAAGAGGGTGCAGCACTGCTCTTTAAGTGCTCAGCGCGGGGCAGTATGCTTGCCAGCACGAGGACTCGCATAAAAAAGTGTCT
>SJOL01006349.1:7402-80279 GCA_004794785.1 Opisthorchis felineus | reverse complement strand
GTTCTTCTTTATTCGATATGGTCACTCCATTCCGATCCTTGATGGTTTCGCTCACAGGTGGTTTCCGGGGACCGGTCGCACGGATCAACTGTAATAATCTTCGGGCATTACCGGCTTTCTGGGCCTCTTCCATTTCCTTGGCTTTCTGTGTCCACCACACTTCACGGTCGGCTTGCACGCTCGCCTTCATTTGACGTCTGACAATTCGTCGTGTCAAGTTATGTTCGGGACCGGCTGGGATATTTCTCCGAGATTTAAGGAGTGCCACTGTTCGGTCGGATATCCAGTGCTTGAGTGAGCCTCGTGGTGCCGTACCACAGGCAAAATTCCCAGCACTGTGCAAAGAAGTGGCAATCTCGTCCCAGTATGAGTTCGCATCTGATGGTGGAGCAGGGAGAGGTCAGAGAATGGAAGCCTGGCAAACAGTTTTCTAATCTTCCATGGTGGGGGTTCGAACACATTTGGCAGCCTGTTTTCTTAAATTTAGAACACTGGTAATCTTACGCCAGTCCTCACTACCTTTCAGGCTTTTGAGCCAAAGCCCTTTTGATATGGACCGTAATCGTTTTCTTGTCTAGGTTTGAGCGCCTTGGTAGTACCTTAGCCCACGTTCAACCGTGAAATACGCAAATAAGTGTATTCTCATACCGTTGCAATTAGTATTGACAATCTACTACATGATAAAGGCTAGTGCCTAGATCGCTCGGCGGAATATTTTCAACAATAGTTTAGTTGGCCCTCTGTCTTTATATTTGTTCATTCGGCCCACTCATTTTGAGTTCTGGGTTTTATTTTACATCCTCGGTTGATGAAGTATTAATGTGCCCTCCTTGAAACGCCATCAGGCTGCTAGGCTAGATGAGTTTCCACTAGCACTACTTTGCGCTTGCCTTGTTCTTGATTGTTTTCGTGTGGGACATACGCTGCTTGCAATAGGTCTGTGCCTTTTTCCTTTATTCCTACTCTTTACTAAGGTACTCCTAGTGATTGTACGGTAGTGAAACTGCCGCACTACTACCGATGATGTTGATAGTGCTGGCTTGTCTGGGGCTCCCTATGGCTCACACAGTAGTATATACCTGGCAGTTACGTGAGATTCTTGCATTTCTCACATTCTTTAAAATGGATGTTCGTTGGTCGTCTTAGAGAGGGTGCTCATGGTTACAGTGCATGATATCTGCCTATTCTTCCCTTCGTTTACCCAGTCTAACCTTCCACGCTGTTGGTTTTTATTTGCAGCCTGGACTCTATAAAACGATGACTACCCTGAATAGCTTTTTGAACTCCATCTTGCTATCAAGTCCTACACTGGTAGACCATTCAACTTTGGAATGTTTACTGACATATCCTCTTCATACTGCCGAATTCACTTTCGAAATCACCGACCATGAACTGCGGACTTTCTACGAGTTTGACGTGTACAGAGTTGTCCACCATGTTTTTATTAGCTACGTCGCCAAGAAAGACGCTCGGTGGAGCAAACTGGTACAATGCGCTATAGAGCTATCCAAATCAGACGTAGTCTTCCGGTACCTTTTGGATCAGTTAATTGCGCATACTGAAGAGGATTGGGTCTCAGTTGTCACCAACCAACTGGAGAAGTTTGTTTTTAACCAAGAACGTCTCTCCGCGACGTTTGCTTTTTGGTCCGATAAGTTACGGGAATCTGTGAACAACAAGCCTGTAGAGGTACTGTTGCGTTCATTGATCAACTTGCCAAGCCGTTTTGCTGGCAGGCATTTGAAATCCAAGTTTATGAACCGAACTGCTTTTGTTAACAATCTTCTTTCAGTGTTCAAACCCGGCAGTTTTGATGAAGACGAACATTCGCAACTCTGTGGTCTACTCCTGAGCGAGCTCGCTTTGAATGGTTATGCATCTGAGCTGGCAGAGTTTGTCCTAAACGACACTAAGGTTCAGCGTGGTTCTTTACCATATATGATGACGCAGAACATATGGTCCAAAGCCCTCTGTCATTTGAAGACAAATAGCATGGAGCCTTGTTTGCAGCCTATCTTATCGAAAAGTTCTCACCCCTTCGTTGTCGCCGTTTTGTTCTCCAGACTACTAGATGGGCATAACCCTTCTTCATTGAAAATCCTCTTCAAGCTCTTCCGGCGCCTTCTCTTTGTCAGATATTTTCCGAACGATCGGCTCTTGCGCAACCTATTCGGAGGGCTAGCACAGGTTGTCTGCCAATATCTTTCATCGACAAATGTCTCACAACTGGTTGATATGGTTAATAAAGAGTTGGGTCTACCGTTACTTCACTTGTGGGCCGATGCCTCAGCGATTCAAGCCGCATCGGTTGAACAACGAGTTTATACTTCCCAAGCGTTAGCTTCGTGGTTGACTGACTTTCATTCACCGGTGGCATCTAGACTGTCTATCAAAATTTCCGATAGTCTCATGCTACCTGATATTCTCACCGGCATTAGCAGTCACCTTGCAAGCCCCAGGATTGAAATTCGTACTATTGGAATGGCCGTTGGAGAATGGCTTGTCAGTTTGATTGAACTACCTTGTGTTGATGGTCAGCGTGGTTCGCTGCAGTTCGAGTATGAGGAACTTGAAGTGATCAAACGAATCAAACCCTTATTTGTACCTTTCTCGGCCTTTCCTACAGACACAACAGAAAATACGTCGGTCGTATCGGAATCCGGTAAGTTTGCTTTGGTGGTTCCCCCCTCTTGATGATGTATGGCTCTAGCGTCATTAGGCTTGCTTTCGAGGATATTGCTCCAATCCGGGGCAGCACTTAAGTTGTTGTTTGAAGTTATGAATTTTTGTTGTTTATCCAGTCGCCTCTCAATTATCATTTCCAGCGGTTAGTGGCCATCACCCGTACTTACATTTATGTTGCTACAGATAGCTGGATCTTTACACACGAACGCACTTATTAGTCCTACCGATCAGATGTATCCGCCGCCGTTGTTTTGTGTTACTCTTGAACTGGATGACTACTAGCAAAATGAGGGGCTTCAGATCAAAGAAGAAACCGCCGACACTTCAGCTTATGAATACAGCTGCTCGACCAAGCAACATGTCAAAAAGTGTTTCCAGCTGTCCACGGAATTTGTTTCCCGGTTTCTGTCGTGACAGATGACATTCGCCACTCTTGTGAAGTCGTGCGCTCAAGCCTTTCTAGCTGGACAGCTCATCTTCTGTTGATCATCATTTTTTACCGCCTTAGTAGTCGCCTCGCAAACAACACCGGTGTGGGATTCGTTCACTGTACACTGCTAAATCGGCTATTCGGCGTGCATTTTAATCTTTGTCCACCTAGTCAGCTAAGCTGCTTGCAGCTAGCCAACAAAGGCAGCAATCTTAAAAAGCAGGGTATATTTGTATCGTTTTCATAGTTATACTTCCAAAACAAAGGAAGGCTGGCCCTGAATGGCGTTGCCTTTGACTAATAAGTTTGTGTCCTTTTGAAGCCACAGTAGACTTTGTCGCTCAGTTTGCTTTATTCGCTCTACAGGTCATCCTGTTCGGAACGTTACGGTTGAAGTAGCAGTGTTTCCGTCTTGTTGACTTTGTCACGGCCTCAGACAGGTTGTACAAATAAAGATCTGGGTCATCTGTAATCCAGTCTCTTCATTCAACTTTATACTTTGGGAGCGCATCTCTTCTGCATGTAAAGAAATTAATTTCGTACCACCAGGTTTCACCCTTCAGCATATCCCAATTAACAAAGTAAGTTCTCGATAGAATGCGATACGATAACGAACCGGTCCTCGCACCCCAATCACCCGGCCTATTTCAGCGAGAATATCGGTGGATTCTCCAACTACTCACAAGTAGGCAGATGTGCTTCTTGTTGCGCAAGGGCTTCGATCAACTGGTACTCCCTTGAGGTAACATGATATGATTCCTTATCAGGAATGGTCTTGCGCATACAGCACAAGTGGGCTTTAAAAATGCAATTCACAAATTTATAGCGGAAAAGGTCTGTATCAGTGAGGGAAGGAACTCGAAGCGGCAGAACCGCACACTAGCTGTACGGTGGTTCTAGCTGCCACAGTTTCGTTCACCGATAGTTTGGGGAGATGGGGTGGATAACCGCACATTGGAGGCCGTAGCTGATATAATTGATGCGTAAATGCAGGGTTGTCAGCGGACTTCTCATTAAGGAGGTTAGGGGTGGACGTATGCATTGAAGGCAACCGCTTGGATGCACCAGCGCCATTGAGGGCGCAACTGGGCCATATCTGACAATGTTTCTAACCATTGATGTGTTTCGTCCCGGGGTACCCATCCAGGGAGACGGCAACGACCAGCGCAACCGATTTCACTGGTATTGGCTCTCATACTTCGCTACCAAGTCATCGTTTCACTTCCTTTGGCTCGTTCTCACTCTTCACATGGTTGTTTGGAAAGAACCCTTTGAGGAATTCGGTCGACTGGCATACGGAGCCAGCTCAACCTATAGAGTGTGATCAGCTCACCTATCGTAGGCGAGTTATCTCTTCCGAAAACCATTTCATGTACTTCAGCATTACTGACCCGGTGTTCCCACCAGACTTGGGTAATGCTCCGAAGACATCGATGGTCAAACACTGAAAGTCTTTTCACGTCCTCAGCACGCAGCTGCCAGGTTTCTGACCTGTATAATAATATGGAGCACACCACAGCAATGTAAACTCGACCCATAACGGACAAACTGATGTCACGCCTACATCACAGGTTATGCATTTTTCACGAAAACTGCTCCGGCCTTCCCAATATGGATGGAAATACCATCTTTCGCGAGACCACCGGTATGATACACCTTCCAAGCGAGACGATATTGTCTACTAGTTGAATCGGCTCATCCGCAAGCATGCGCTTAGGGTTCCAGCACAACAACTCTTGCAGCAGCACTTTACAGTTTGCAGGTGTCAAGCACACGCCAAAAAACCGTTCAGTTGAAGCATTCTTTCGCTACCTAACTACCATGCACCCGAAAAAAGCACCAGGGCTGAGATACTGCCAGGTTGCCCAAGCCTAGACAAGAGCAGTCGATGTGCCGCAGTTGGGTTGGAACCATGAACCTTTCGGTCAGTAAATTCGCGCTCTAACCACTGAGCCATCTCGAGCTCACCTACTACCTTCAAACTCGTTTCACAGAGGACAGCATGACCTTGCTCCAAGATCATCTCGAATTACGGCCAATCGTAGTACCGGGGTCCACCGTTTTCCGTGTGACTGTTCCCCTTCGGTTTCCCTGGTAGGATTGAACCTAGCGGAACGGATTTCCGCGCGGTCATCGCAGCAACTGAGCCCGGCCACCACTTCAACACGGGAGTTTTTGATCCGGTACGGACCAAAGTTGGCTAGCCATAGTAGGCCACAAGTGAGCCTTCGGCTTGATATGTCACCACCTCAGTACTACGCCTGAAATAGCTAGAAGCAACTTTTAATGGCCATCATCAAATAGACTAAATCGAGTCCAACGTAACTACAGAACAACATGTCAATCTGATATGGATCCGGCTTATTAGTAATACAGACCTCCAGGCTGCTTGAAGCGGACATCATCGGGCTCAGTTGCTAGGTTGTTCTCATTTGCGTCTACAAGCAAAACCACTCTGGACACCCTGGAGTGTCGAGCCACAACGACGTTAGAGGTAACTTTCCATGACCACTATTGTACAGACCAAATTGAATACTGGCTAACACTAGCTAGCTACACGTGTGTCTTATGTGTAGTGCGGGTTAATGAGCCATACTACACGTAAGGGAGCATCAAATGTTTAGCTGCTTCTATTTGATTTGACAATTACGACCGACGGCTCTGGAACTGTTCCTTCAATATTCACCCTCAGGTTTTACTCCGCATACGGGGATTTCGGCTGATTGCACACGTGACACAGTGCAAACCGCATGTAGTGTTGTCTATTGTGCGCGGTGGTAGTTCGATGTGACAGGCGTACCCGAAAGCGGGTGGTAGTCCAGTCCGATGACGACTGTGTGGATTTGGTACGATAAGCCACTAAACTCATTTATCACAAATATCCGCGACAGTTGACGAATCTCTATCGCCTTCTACCATCCTATCGCACTCCACCGTCCTCGCATGTCCTACCAAAGCTGCAAAAGACGATAAAGTCCTCCCATTGAAGCACGCTGGTTCACCTTATGTTTCATAAAGTGTTTTGGTGTTAGGTGAAGAGCTCGTTACCTAGGTATGCCGTGAAAATGTATTGGCAATCTAAATGGAACGAGACTATGGTATGAATAAACGTGCGTATTCCAGAGTGACCCGCATTCGTAAACAGCCTCTCCATCGGTTGGTTGATGGTTGTGTGATCAATTTGGCTCCATGATTGGTGAGAAAACGGGGGCAACAGGTGATTCAACAACTTTCACGTACTGTTTAGAAACAGGTGATATTCAGCACAAGACTGTGAAAGGCCTTCACCACTGTCACTAAGCACTGCGTCTAAACAAAACATATCAATAAGATATTACTCTAACGAGCTGGGGTGGCGTATTTGCGCGTTGAAATCTCCAGCTATTGCGACTACCGATTTCCTACAGGAATCAAACTAGTTGAACTTTACCTTGTCAGCCCACTGCCAAGTAGACATGTAAGTGCTCGTGTTCCTTTACCTTATCCAATAATAACTTCGATTGATGATTCGTGCGACTGACAGTAGATTGGTTCTGTGCATAGCTGTTCCCTATTGCTCACGCCCCCGTTATAACCGAATGGTCTGGATTGGAATGAAGCGTGCACGATCTGGACGGAATCTCAGCTCAATATCCGCTCAGTCAACGGCCACTTGATCAAGGCCGCTCCACTCGGTACGCGTCCACGGTCGTTGCAGTCTGCGTGTGATAATTGTTGACCTGTGTCTCTTCGTCTAGTTGACGTAGTTCCCTCACATCTTGAGGTATGACGATATGTGGTAGGGTATGCACTTTGAGCTGTGAAACGTTGCGGTGCGGTACGCCTCTGTCTACTACCCTATGTCTGTACTCCCTTCTGTCAATTCGGCATGTTAGGTATGTCTAACCGTTTCCCCCTCATTGTCTGACAGTCCTCACCAACCTTTTCCATCCGTCCCCTGTACACCGTTTTGTCTGTTCCAGAGATCATCACATTGTTGGGTGTGCTATGCAACTCTTCTAATTGCCACAGTTTTTTATTACTCATCGTATGTTCGTATTTATGATGTACTCAGACTAACTCGTTCTAGAAACTGACCCATGATAGCTTATGCCTCATCAGCTGTGTGTTACACTCCCGTTGTCTTGTGCACACTGAACCTCAAATGTTCAACGTTACAAGTAAGGATTTTGAGACCGACCCTTTGTTTAATTTAGTGTGTGTGTGTGAATTCGAACAGCGGCGAAAGTCGACTTGGTAAAGTCATACTGTCTCAGATTCTGAAACTGTCTAAAGTCGCTGTATTGGACAAGCGTAGTTTGTCCTGGGTATCGAGGTTCTCTGGCTGAATCCAAGCAATAATTAATTTGTACACAAGAATACGCTATAAACAACGGGTCATCAGTATCCCGACCAGTGTGGGTACATAGTCCCGGACCGAAAGCCGCGACCTTGACCTGGTGGTCGCGCTTAAGTGTTGCAATGATCCCGCGCGCTACACTGGAGCTCCGTTCCACGAGGTGCAACCATGCCAGGAAAGCCAAAGCGGAGCAGTCAAACTAAGAGCAGCGAGATCTCGTATTACGAGTCGGTCTGGGGGTAATGTCGTACTGTCCTCTGCGATAGGAGTGTGAACGCAGTAAGGCGTATCTCCCAGGCGACCAGCATCTCCATATTCATGGAAGCAGCAATGCTGCCTTCCCCCGAAGAAGAAAAGGGTGGCCTTAGAAACCGCATACTCCGATGACCCAACGGTTGACCGTGAACACCTGCAAATTATTCAGTACGGTCGAAATACTTCTAGAACCAGAGTCTGGTGCAGCTCAAAAGACGTTTGCGGTGCGCAGCCGCATCATGGGTGGGACAGTAATACCTTACTTCTTGCGCCCTCTGGTCGGAACAACCCCCTGCAGCCGAGCATGTGGGACTACTGAGTCATCGGCTCTGGGAAGGGTCCCCAAAAAAAATCCTACCTCCTCTCACTGCTTTGTAGGTCAGACTTTCGAATCAAAGGCTCAGGATGGGGTACCTCAACCAAACCTTCTTCCTCGGCCTGGGCAACCGGGAAGTACTATTTGTCCGCACAGTTCTGTGTCCACCGATAGCCCTCCCCAACCTCCCCCCCCCCCAACACACAAGCAGACGTTCATGTTGACTGGAAGTTATCTGACCGATGTGTCTCATGCTCCCGGGTGCCTAGTAACAATAAACAAAATAACACGTTGCCAAATCCACGAGATCCTTTCTGTGTACGAGCTTTTGACGTCCGTACTCTATGTCGAATTGGAAAACAAGCAATGCTCGCTGAGACCTCACACTCCCTTAAAAGTAATGTATACTGTGTCTTCGAAACACGCATACAAGACCCAAGTGTGGTTATGCATCGCAGAACGCCAAGGACGAATTCATCCCTTTCACATTTCTTCCTTCGTGTGTCCGGTGATCCAGAAGCGATGACGCGTGGAATAGATTGCGTGGGAGTTGTACTCAGCCCCAGAGCTGAACCCTCTTTGCTGGATTGAATCCCAGTGAATAGTCGTCTTTGCGCTGCCCCGTTATCAATGCTCAATGCCTCTACATAAAAAGCGATGCCAGTTTGTAGTGTCGGCTTATGACCCAACGGACTGCAGTTGTGATGCTGAGAAAGATACTTTATATCGAGTTATCCAGGCTCATTCGTCAAGCAAGAAGCACTGACATTGTGATCCTTGCGGGCGGTATGAATGCCCAAATCAGTCGTCTGAGTTCCTTTAAATCAAATTTGGGTGGTCGATTCGGAATCGACGCTCATCGCACAGACAACGGAGTGCAACTCCTCCAGTTGTGTGTCGATCATGGAATGTTTCTGGCCAGTATGATATTTCAACATAAACGTTCGCACCACGCAATCTGGCGGCCACCAACTGCAAATCAACCGTGGACCCAGTTGGATCATGTGGCCATCAGCCACCGGTGGATGGCCACCATTCAAGACTGCCGTTCCTTCTGGGGCACACAACTTGATTCCGATCACGCCATGGTGCGTGCACGCCTGACAGTTCATTTCCGTTCAGGCCCTAGCAAGTAAGAAAGAAGTATGCCAATCCGCCATCTTCGAAGAACTACCAACTCAACAACTAACTAAAGGAAACCAATAATGTACTGGTAGCCAGCATGTGGGTGAAACATGGCAAAATGTGAAAGGAGCTATGCTAGAGGCGTTCAGTGCTGTCTCCCCTTTTCTCCGGTACGACCAAATGACCCCTGAATGTCGTCAAGATCGCTAGTCATCATTGATGAAGAGGCTGTTTACGAATGCGGGTCACTCTGGAATACGCACGTTTATTCATACCATAGTCTCGTTCCATTTAGATTGCCAATACATTTTCACGGCATACCTAGGTAACGAGCTCTTCACCTAACACCAAAACACTTTATGAAACATAAGGTGAACCAGCGTGCTTCAATGGGAGGACTTTATCGTCTTTTGCAGCTTTGGTAGGACATGCGAGGACGGTGGAGTGCGATAGGATGGTAGAAGGCGATAGAGATTCGTCAACTGTCGCGGATATTTGTGATAAATGAGTTTAGTGGCTTATCGTACCAAATCCACACAGTCGTCATCGGACTGGACTACCACCCGCTTTCGGGTACGCCTGTCACATCGAACTACCACCGCGCACAATAGACAACACTACATGCGGTTTGCACTGTGTCACGTGTGCAATCAGCCGAAATCCCCGTATGCGGAGTAAAACCTGAGGGTGAATATTGAAGGAACAGTTCCAGAGCCGTCGGTCGTAATTGTCAAATCAAATAGAAGCAGCTAAACATTTGATGCTCCCTTACGTGTAGTATGGCTCATTAACCCGCACTACACATAAGACACACGTGTAGCTAGCTAGTGTTAGCCAGTATTCAATTTGGTCTGTACAATAGTGGTCATGGAAAGTTACCTCTAACGTCGTTGTGGCTCGACACTCCAGGGTGTCCAGAGTGGTTTTGCTTGTAGACGCAAATGAGAACAACCTAGCATCTGAGCCCGATGATGTCCGCTTCAAGCAGCCTGGAGGTCTGTATTACTAATAAGCCGGATCCATATCAGATTGACATGTTGTTCTGTAGTTACGTTGGACTCGATTTAGTCTATTTGATGATGGCCATTAAAAGTTGCTTCTAGCTATTTCAGGCGTAGTACTGAGGTGGTGACATATCAAGCCGAAGGCTCACTTGTGGCCTACTATGGCTAGCCAACTTTGGTCCGTACCGGATCAAAAACTCCCGTGTTGAAGTGGTGGCCGGGCTCAGTTGCTGCGATGACCGCGCGGAAATCCGTTCCGCTAGGTTCAATCCTACCAGGGAAACCGAAGGGGAACAGTCACACGGAAAACGGTGGACCCCGGTACTACGATTGGCCGTAATTCGAGATGATCTTGGAGCAAGGTCATGCTGTCCTCTGTGAAACGAGTTTGAAGGTAGTAGGTGAGCTCGAGATGGCTCAGTGGTTAGAGCGCGAATTTACTGACCGAAAGGTTCATGGTTCCAACCCAACTGCGGCACATCGACTGCTCTTGTCTAGGCTTGGGCAACCTGGCAGTATCTCAGCCCTGGTGCTTCGTTGTGGTGCGTGGCGGCTAAGCACCGGAAGATTGTTACAGCTGAACGAAGCGAGTAGGGTGTTTCTTACAATTGATCAGTGTCTTCGTATTTATGAAGGCAGTGGTCGTGTTCATCGCGTCAGTCCGACCGTTGCTCGTGGTCACTGGCTGGTTATTCAGTATGGTCGATTTCCAGTTAAAACACACCAATGGTCCGATACAGCTTGAAACGCATGTGTTATGTGTTGTATGATATGGAGTAAGATATCCATGCAATTCTCCCCGCTCCATGAATCTTGATTAGTCTACCGCTGCCGAGCATGTCAGGTGGCTCTTCCTAGTAAACACTTTTACAAGCTACCTTGTGGGTCAGAATTTGGAGACAAGGGCTATGGTTGAGGTACCGAAACAAAACCTACTGCACTGTGATTCAGGCTGTTAAGCATCAGAGTCAGGGTAGTGTATCTCAAACGAACGTTCCTCTGCATGGGCAGCCGGAAGTTATCCACTCTTGTGGCTCTTCGTTCAGCGGGCCTCACCTGCATTCCTTCCCTCCCATTTGACGGATCCACTGCCGCCAATTCTTCCATCCTCTAACCATTACTCCGTGTCCTAACTACCGTTCAGTAAAGCAAACCCTAGTGATCCCTCACTGAACCGAATTCCATTTCGCAGCTCTTATTATCCACACTCTCTTCCAAACTTGAAAACAGTCATCCCTTTTTGAAACCGTGCTTATGTATTGTATCCGAAACACGCATGCAAGACTGCAGTTCATACAATCACCACAAGCCACTTTTTCAGACCTCAGATATTCGACACTCCACTCGCCAGGTATCCTCGGATCCTGATGCAACGGTTCTGTGGCGTGGTGCTAAACCCATTCCCAGGGCTGAGAGTGTTTTTTGGACTGGTCAGGAAGCGGTCATCTTTTCGCCATACGTTTGTCTGGTTCAGTTAAGATAAATGAGTGTCGGCGCGGTAAACGGTGTTTATTAGTCGTGTCGGAATATACCCCGGCAGACTGTAGCTCGGAAACAGATAGGTTTTATTGAGATAGGTCACGGCTGCTCTGGTCAGCAAGAAGGATAGTTTCATCCTGGCTTGTGATCTAAACTCTCAGGTTGGAGCACCAAGCCCAGAGTCAGCACACTTTATTGGTACACTCGGAGTTGATGCCCGCTGTAGAGATAATTGAGGACGAATTCTTCATTTGTGTGCTGAATATTGTCTGTTCCTCTTTAGTATCAACTTTCAGCACAAGCGTTCACGTTGTGTTACTTGGACACCACGGACAACAGCATAAGAACGGTGTCAAGCTGATCTGGCTGGGAAGCCACTGGAAAATCACAGTCAATCCGTTGGTGGTTGTTTGAAGGATGAATGAAAGATTATAAAAGAAGCTACGCTCTTAGTTGTTATGGCTGTCTGCCGAAGCCATCCGAGCAGACTAAATGAGGTCAGCAGATGACGCCAGACAGGCCATCCCAGCAGTCATTAACCAGGACGGCCCACGTACTCATACTCATGACTATCGCCAGACATCTGTAGTAAAGATTGACACCCAGGTGTGGTGCAATAATGGGTAGAGAATACCGTCTCAGAATTGAAAGAATGGGGAGGGTGTGAGTTCAGTTCAAAAGTCTTATTTCCTTGGGAAAAATGATCAGGAACGAAATTCTTCGGAACAGCAACGGTATACACATAGTTGAGCATCATACCTGAGTAAGATGCCGTCAGTCGGACTAGATCAATATCATTTGCGAACCTCATTCGGCTCAACACACAACGATCGATAAACTTCAGCTGGGCAGTCCGGCTAAGGAGGATCCTATGCTAGCTGTATGTAACGATTTTCGGACCCCGTCATTTTATCTCGTTCACTGTTTTTACACTCAACTAGGATCTCCAAACAAGATAACTCAACACGATGACATGTTGTTGCGTAACACCGAAACCGATTGCTGAAGTTGGCAGTCGGTTCGCGTGCATTTCTTCACCACTCGAGGAAACTCCATCAGTGGTGCCTCAGAATGGTGACTGAGTTTTTGAAAACCGGTTGCAAAGGTCGGCGAACAGACCAACAGCCAGTAAGCCCATCCGACCTGCTAAGATTACGTATCAGTTCCAACAGTTGTGTTTATTTGGAACTCAATGAGTATTGAGTTGTTGTGCGTTGTTTCATTCTATTCTACAGGTTTATTGGCCTCAACCTTTATTCCATCTGTGAAATTTTCTGACGAATGGCACTGCGTGCGTATTCGTGGCTAGGTTAGTTCACTTCTAGTCTAGGAGAGCTCAGTGGTATGATGAAGTATCGTATCACCTGTGCTTGGGGCAAACTTTTTAAAGTGGTGGTCCACCAATAAATCTGGGTCAATGATACGTTGACAATGCGTTTTTTCCTTTTTACGAATAAATCAGCGACCTTTAGGACCAAAACGTATCTCTTCTTCGATTCCGGATGAAGATGTTTTCTTTGAGGTAGGATCACGATGGAAAAATCGAGTGATCGGAAGGTTTTTCCACAGTGGATGTGTTTTCTCTTAGGGATTTCCCAGAGAGGTGGATATTGTACGAAGATCCATCGGTAGCAATCTTCGCATGTTTAATTTCGTCTTGCAGTCGTCTTACACACCCACACGCACCAGCGAGTTTGAGGATGGCTTGTCACAGTCCGTTTATGGTATAAAGACAACAGTTTCAGAACCATCGCTAGCCGTATGTTTTTCCGTTTTTCTGTGTTTTAACGGCCCTTTTCAGCAGACTGCTAGTGAACTGGGGAACCTGATAACACTCACATCAACTCGCTTGTGTATGAGAAATACTCCCTTGGTAGAGTTCAGAATTCGGTAGTTATTAAATGCGTACAGTTTTATCATGTCGAAGCTCTGCGAATAAGAGCCGTTGAACTTTGATCCAAAGTTTCTTGTGCATTACTTCCTCCATGCGTTTCGTACCTGAAAATGTGCTTCTATTTTCCTTGTCAACTTTTTAGACTTTACTGAAAAATGTCAGACGATAGAGCCCAAGTCAGACAAGCCCACTTCCGATGTGGATAGCGACGATGAACCTGACTCGTTAGACCCCAACCATTCGCCGTTTGTACATTTACCTCGACGATCTGGTCGACCAAAAATGATCAGCTCTGTATTATCTTCTAACAGGAAACCTCGTTATTTACGCGAATGTCTGGATGGTATGCTATGTTCCAAGCCTGAAGATAACCATATCAGCGTGGCTTGTTATGCTTCCGCCGAAGAGCTTATTTATGCTCATCCAAATGCTGCACGTGAACTGGTGAACGACTTTGCCCATGTGTTTGTGCATATGGACCTGCCCTCTTGTCCCGAGGAATCTAAATTAGCATCCTGTCGTCACGCAGCCCTTGTTGCGCTGGGTACTGTGGCTCCGAGGGAATGTGCTCGTTATCTTACAAGTGAATTCTGTCAGTCCACATGTTCCATTGGACAACGGCAAAACATCATCTCTGCGATCACTGATATAGCCTGCCAGCTATCGTCCGACGGTAACATGGACAAGAAAGAAGGTGTTTCAGGTTCGCACACGGACGATTCTACACCCAAATCACTGATGTCTTCTAAGCTTGCGTCACAAACACGTCGCTTCTGCAGCCACCGACCACCGAAACCACAAACAATCAACCAATTCGCTGCAGTTGCCGGAGACTTCTTTTTTCCTCTGTTACGAAGTATACCTCAGCTTTTTGCTGGTTCTCACACTGGCACATTTGCTCATCAGGACGCCAGTTTGTTAGCTAATTTGGTTGCTTCACTGGCTGTCGTATACATGTGTGCTCGCTTGTCTTCCGTTCAGGCGCGAATGGCATCGGAACTTCTGGAACTTGCACCAACTTTGTATGCCCATAAAGAACCAGCTGTAAGGCGAGCAGTTTTGATTGCAGTTGGAACTGTAATAACTTCTACTCCCACCAGCCTCCTTTCGGCCAATCCGCAAATGTTTCTTGAAGGTTCTTCCTCGATGCATCTTCTACCTGCACCCGACTATACAGATGCTCCGGGATTTTCACTTGCCCGTTGGCTTAAACTCTGTTCATCGGTAGACAACGATTCGGAATGTAAAATTCTCGCTTCAGTTGGCCTGTCTGCTTTGATGGAACGATCTCAAGAGCTCGGTTCCCCCTGATTAATGGGGTCGTTTGTCGAAATCAGTTCTGTGATGATTCTCACCCCGCGTTCAGCCGTTTTTGCATCCAGATGTACTATATTTTATCTAATACATTTTTATCTTTCATGTTTTGTCCGTTTTCTCGGTACCGGCGAATATAACACGGTTTGAATGACGCTTTTCAGCCCTGCTGTTCTTTCAGAGCCCTACTTTTCACACCGTAGCAGTATGTGAAGTAAAGTCCACAAAATTACTTCTTGTGTTCATGGATTCTCCTAGAAATCAAGATGTAGTGTGGCCGTAGTTCCGTGCTGAACGGTCGGATTTTAGGTTAAACTGGGACAGAGTTGAACTGAGTGCTATACTCTTGTTTTCATTAGTCTGCAAGCCACCAAGAATTTATCTATCTGTTGCACATTTGTTTAGTTCATTTTCCGCATTCTGAATGCCGAGACGGAAACCTTCTGAAAAGTATCAGGTATCCTTGCAAAATTTAACGGCGTACACTCTACGTAACTACATTACATAACTGCCCGGCACTATCTAGGTGTAAACGGCAGCAGCCTTATGAAGTGCAGTCTGTAAGTTTCAGTAATATTTTTCTAACTTTTTGCTTCCCCCTTCACATATCATCCCCATTCTGCCTGAGTGAAACTTTTGCATCTGGAAATAATTACTTTGGATAAAAATTAAATATAAGATATCAATTTGGACAGAGGAAAAGTTGTTTCCACCATATCGATAATCCGAACTGCGTCTCGTCTCAAGGTCATTGCTGAACATGATTTTGTGACATTTTTTAAAACACCTTTGATGCGTGCAACTGGTCTTCCTATCCAGCGTTCTAACATTGTTTTAGGTTGTACATGGAAACGGAATCCTCCGATGCCTGGACAACAGGTGCAGCTTCCACTACAGAACCCCTAGGCGGACCACCGTATTCTTCCAGTGGGAGGATCTTTTCCTGTGGACCACCAGACGCCGACCTCAATGGAAATATCCTGTTCTCTGACCAGCTGATAAACAGTGCCCCCTTGGAACTGCCTACTTCCGATCGTCCCATTCATGCCGAAGTTTGTATTTCGCAGTTCAGTGTGGAAACGTTTTCTGTAATTGAGTCAAAGGTAGTTGAGTTTTTACGCAGTTTGGGTCCACGGCACGTCCCTACGGTTTTCAATAATTGTGAGAACCACTTCACTACTGTCAATTCGGACAGCTCAAGTCAACAGGTTGCCGAATTTCTCCAGCGTTGCGTTGCATCTATCAGCGTAAGCTCGCTTCTCGACACTATCCCCTTTTTAACTTCATGCGGCTGTGTGCTGACCGTGATGTTCCTTCCTAATTTCGAAACACACGTAGCTACTTTAAACAATAGACCGGGGATAGCCTTTACGCAATCAAACTTCTGATTTAAAACTGGTGTAAAATTTTCTACATGTTTTTGGACTCGATCGATGTTTGGTTTAATTTTATACAACTCTGGGTGCGGACTAGCTGTCACAAGGTTAAACCGTCGATCATGTCCGTGTTCTCACTACGAGCGACGCGTACATGTAATCATGATGTACCTACCTCTAGTTACATCTAGTGTTAGGTGCCAATTCGCTTATGTTTATCTTTTCTCAGTTGGTGGTGGCATTGAAGTCCTAGGTCAGGTATTCGGAATCCATGTGTTGTAATGTCCGTATCGTTCATTTTATCGTTCATTGACTTTCTTCATTGTAGATCTGAATGGCCCTTTTGTTGATTTAATACGTCTCAGAAGAACTGCAAGCCTGCTGCATGCACGCACCGGGTTGAACACCAGGTTCGATGCTCCTTTGACGACTCAACACTGGCATTCTTGTGGTGTATTTTAAGATGATAACGGCGAACACTGTAGTCACCCCTTCATCAATGTACCTACAATTTCGAAATTGTTGAAACGAGAACAATGTTCTTGCAAAGCACATACAGAGCCTGATAGAGTGAATCTTTTGAGCAAGCATTCTGTGAAAAAGCTTCCATGCAATTTCCATGGCATTTATGAAAGACAATTATCCACCTGCTTACTGTGTCTCTAGGTGTAGTGGTGCTTCTGTTCTAAGGTGAGGTTCTCAACTTCCGACATTTTCTAATGCAGGGGGGACTTTTAGTTTCGCCCTAAACTTGGTGAATGTCTTTTTATGGTAGTGATTTCCGTTTTACTTCCCAATACTGCTTTAGAAACCACGTGGTTTCATTATTCTGCACCTTTGAAGGTGCTATATAAGTATCCTTGAGTAAAACATTTTCGCTGAATAACTTTCTATATTCCGTGGATCTCAAGTATGCTTTGTTTTTCTTGTCAATCCCTCTTTATACAGCTTCTTCTGGACGAAGCTGATGGTGAGAATGGTTACGATATCAGCAAGTCGGTGGATTTGCGCACTATCCCTCTGTTAGTACATGTCTATCAACTCGTTTCTGGCGACGAGTCACTACCAGTGCACGAACTTGTTGAAGTGGGCTCCGAGACTATCAACGGTGGAACTGTTTGGCTTCTTCCCTCGATGGAAATGCAAGGTCTCTGGGAGTCTTTGATTTTCGACTCAGATATCAAACTGGACTTGCTGAGTTATGCCCAGACAGCGCTTCTGTTCGCTGATAGACAGGTATTACATCTTGACGATCGTAACCTGCTTACAGGTGTCCACGTCAATCATCTCATGGAATCGAGTGATTCTATTGTACGGTCCACCAGGAACGGGAAAGACATCATTATGTCGAGCCCTAGCCAACAAATTGGCCATCCGCATGGCTGATCGCTACTCATCGACCAAACTTATTGAGCTCAACACAATGAACCTAATGTCGAAATGGTTTTCTGAGAGTGCCCGGCTCGTTGCTCGTATGTTTGATGCTATCAGAGAGTATCTGGAAGCACCTGAGCATTTGGTTTGTCTCTTGGTTGATGAGGTGGAAAGTTTGACCGCGGTACGTAGTTCCGCCATGTCAGGCTGTGAACCCAGTGATGCTATTCGTGTTGTCAATGCAGTTTTGACACAAATAGATCAGGTGAGTATTATTGTTCATTAGTTTTTGCCTTCTATTGTAAAGGCTGAATTGACCTTATTATCTAGCCAACAAAAGTGTCACTAGGCAGCAGAGCAGTTTTCCTTCATGTTACTCATATCCTGCAATAGGCGTTTTATCAGTCTCAAATCAACCTGTAAAATTCGTCCAAAAACGCGATTAACTCAAAGAGCTCTAAAACTGCTCATAGTCATGAAGAGACTGAACTGTAAGCTGGTTTGGCGGTTTGTACGCCCCAGAACTATACAAAGCTGGTCAATGAATACAGGTCTGAACACCAGTCTTCCGGCCTTCCAGTTCGGGGGTTGAAGTGAGTGTCAAGATTTATCCTTTGAACTCGCAACACTCTGATGACGTTAAATACCGCTGTTTTGTGTTTGGATTTTTGAGCCAAAGCTTTCGGCTAGGGACCCCAATCATTCCTGTCTCGGTTTGGACACCTTGTCAGTATATCAGCCCACAAGCAGTCAAAAACTACAGGTGAAATAATGGTTTCGAGTTACATCGACCGTCACTTGTTCTCATCATCCGGATCGACCTATGCATCATGGTGAGTAAGTGAAGACAGAGTACTGCTGCTACCTCCTATCCTTCATCCCAATCTCCCCTTCTGCTCATTTAACGATTGCTGTGGTGTATATCCCGGTTCTAGGTGTCTCTACTGCTCCCAAAGAAATCACTAGTACCACATAGCCGCTCATTTCCGTCGCTTCATGTCCGCCTCTCAGACCTCTTTCCTCCGACTTTGCCCAACCTTTAACGTATAAACACCAAAGCAAACCAGAATAAAACTCAGCTAGCGCTCTCTCCCGCGATATTTCGTCAATATATGGTAATGGAGCCCGCGCAGTTTGGTCATATAGACGCCACCGAATGTGAAACTCATGTGATCCTGCAGCTGATGCAACGGGTCGCGTCAGCCTTGGTGTAGATCTCAGTACCCAAGCTGAGGCCTCCTTGCTTGGCTAGATCGTCTTAAACGACCGTCTTTATGTCGTCCATTTGTCAACTTCCATGAGAGCCTTCGCTAACCGTCCCCTTTCACAGTTCCTGCTCACGTAGTAACCACTTCTAGCTCTGATTCTGCTAGACGTACCTTTTGTTGGAAACTAAGCACTCTCCCATCCAGTACAAAATGTTCAGTTATCTTCCTAGTCACCGAGGCTCTCAGTACAAAACTGGGATGTCTCCTTCCGTTCGAGAGTCGACTTCATGACCTCTTCAGTTTGTAACGAAGCCACAACGATAAGGATGGTGAATATGCATAACCATGGAGGCTGGCGGATTTCAGAGCCATCAGCCACCGAAGACGAGGCTCTTTTCTTGACTGTTGCTATTCTGTAATCGATTTCGATCAAGGTTGTGCTCTCATTGACTTTACGCTCAGCAGCTTTTCTGGAAACTGAGAAGGAAGCTTTTCGTGTAGCCGTCGAGCAATGTCCTTAGGTGATTTCAGGTGTAATTTGACACATTCTGCAGGCCTGACAACCGTCTACTGCGCAAACCATCGCTCTCGCCAAACCTGAGTTGATGAAAGGTTTGAAGGGTACAATTCATGATATCACTATGCGAAACAAGCAGCTTCTGTTATTTTGATCGCCTGACGTCTTCGCGCTTTCTTGATTAGGGTTCACATGATTCTATACACACGAGATTGAAAACCCTACACGAGATTGTACGTAAGCTCTCCCAACTACCTAACTAGTTTGTTTGTCATTGTTTCATGGACTTATTTTGCGTAAGATTCTCGACAGATACCGTGTCAGTCCCGTTGATGACGTTTTGTCATAGCTGGATGCTCAAATGCGTGCATTTCAACTGTAAGCGTCTCGTTCTCGGTCATCTTCCCTAGGGGCCTAAGGCTTTTCTGCACTTGGTTCACACCCTTTTTTTATTCCTACTATTATTCACCAGAATATTTGTGTATGGCTGTGTAAGTTAAAAACCTGTACTGCCTGCTACACTATTGTTATCCATGATGACGATGCTGATCATTTTCGACTTGTTTCTGTACGAAAACGGAATAATGAATAACAAGAATGGTCCGGTTGTAACACCCTTTCGAGGTCTAGCTGCTATGCCACCCGAAATAAAGAACGAGGGCCGAGATACTGCCAGGTTGCCCAAGCCTAGACAGGAGCAGTAGAGATGCCAGAGTTGGGTTTGAACCACAGACCTTCCGGTCAGTAAGTTCGCTCCTTAATCACCAAGCTATTTCACACGTACCACAGCACCCTATCGTTCCGTGATCTTCAAGTACGGGGGTGGACACAACTGTCTAACTCCTCAGGTCGCACCGTTTCGATATCACAAGGCTTTGTACATTTGCCGTATTTCACGAAAAACTTTTTGAAACTTCACACTCTCCGAGTTTTAGGCACCAGGCATTCATAGACGACACGGGGATAAAGAGCAGGTATCCACTGATTACGGATGACGTGTTGTAGATGGCTTTTCTTTTGTAAGAAAACATCCAAACAAGCAACATCTACTTGTAGGTCCTCCTTACAAGCGGTAATCAAACAAGAGGCACTTTCTTGTCTCACCACATTTATGAAAAATCATGTCACAGTTGCTGTACTCCAGTCATCCGGTATTTGTCGACCCTCCAGCAACCGGACACACCTCAATGGTTTCTGTTGGCTTGCTACAGTGAAGCTGGGTAACAACTCAAATTGATACTTAACAATACTCTGTTGTGGGTTCTTACACAGACACCTTCAAGAACGCTCGTGTGCATTGTCACGACTTCAGAATTTTTGTCTAGTATCTTACAAGCAGTTGAGCCAGAGTCAGCAAGAGTTTGTTCGGACGTATTTTTTACCTAGCGGGCGATTATGTCAATGCAAATGTGACCATAAAAGATGTTTTTTTGCTCCTCGATCGAATAAGCTGATCCCCTGCGTATGAAACTCTTCATAAAGCTTCTGGTAGCATCATACGAAGGAAAATATTTCGATTTCTTGAGTACCATTCCGACAAACCAATGAGGAGCCTTTTTGCGGCACATCCAGTCAAAGGAAGTCACAAACGAGAGATTCAATCGAGTCGTTCGTTATAGCCCCTTAAATTTCACAGAATGGGTCCCTGGTTGTTTCGGGGCTTTTGTTTCCACCTTGCTGATAACCTAACCCTTGTCCCTGGGTTATGTGGAGTCTTATATGAGACCCCTCAGTGAGCAACGTCCCCAAGGTTGAAGCAATTTGTTCATACGCGAGACTATTTCTCGTGGTAGAGGGGACTTGACCAGCTAGCCTTGTATGCAAAATCCTGTTGGAAGGGTATTGTAGATGGTCGTTGGTCTGCTCACTGAGCTGTGGAATTTAATTGCAAGGAATCCGTCATCAATCGAGGAGACATCGTCTGTGCGTCGTTAGAGGGCGGAGCGGAGCGTAGCGATGGGTCAGTGGTTGTGCACTGGTGGTGTCCCCTCGATTGATCATGAAGTGTTTGCAATCAGATTGTCCAACTCAGCGAGCAAACCAGCTACCATGTAGAAGTTTAGTGTCTTGTAAGAATGCGGTTTCGGATTGAATTCGTGTTTAAACGCCCAGCTCATAGCCTCATAGCCGTGAGTGAACAGGAGACCGTAAAATCTTTGTACTGCTAGAGCTATGGAGCTTTTTTTCGGTGACCGAAGATTACAGACTTACTCACTGCTTAAGTTCATTGTTTAGAAAGATTCCATATTGATTTGTAGTACTCGAAATGGAATACGTTTAAGTTTTCGAGTTGCTGGCTGATTTGGACGGTAGTCGTGACTTTAATTCGTGGCTCACGGAAACGCTACGTTGTCTATCAAAGCGTGTGTTTCAGAACATCCACCGACACTGAAGTAGTGTCTGTTCTAAGTTTAACTGCATCATTTAAATGGTTTTGCCTTTCAGTGTTGATTAGACTACACGAGCAGAAATCCCCTACGGTACGATAAACGGCCAGGTTCAAGTGACTGTCGGTAGTTAGTCATGTGAACGAGATGATCGTGCTGATCTGCGCTTATCACGCTTATCAGATAAGTGCGGTTTTGCCATGTCGCATGTAGTAATTCATGTAATTCGTCGATGCATACACGTTTGTCCTATCATGTTATGTCCCTTCCTGGTGAGACTTTTTGATTTTGTGATGATCAGATCAAGCGCTATCCTAACGTGCTCGTTTTGGCAACCTCCAACGTGACCGGTGTGATCGATCCTGCCTTTCTTGATCGGGCTGATATTCGCCTGTTTATTGGTCCGCCATCCGCTCCAGCCATCTATACTATTTTCCGTTCCTGTTTGCAAGAACTCATCCGCGTTGGTTTGGTTGAAGCGGGCGAGGATAAGCTGCTGAGTTACCAAGCTCTGGCAGCAATGCAATTTATGGAAAATAAGGTACTTGTCCTTGCTTGACCTGGTAATTTTTTCACACGACACTCAACAGTAGCTTTTTGTTTCGTGCCACGTCATTTCTGTGTGTTTGTAGGAATTATTGCGTTCTGTGTTTTTGGTAGCTTTTGTTGGTGGTTCAGGGGTCGCTGTGACTGATCTTTGTGGCGGTGCTTTCATAGTTTGTGGTAAGTTTTCGCCTCCTAAGTACAGTGATGCACTTACCTCATTAGGTTCCGTCTATAGACCGGCACCTTAATTGAACTCTGAAACCTCAGGGAACAACTCGTACCTCTCCACCAATACTCGGGTTACCGTGGGATAGAGTTCCTTGTATTTCTGAGCTCAATAAGAGATGCTACCACTTCGACTTGAGGGATATTAAAGAATAGATGCCTGACCAATCCCGGAAGCTGTTCACCACATCTTCATGTTCACTGTTGCCTGTAGCTACGAGATGTTGTCGTTGTTGCCCACGATTTGTTAGGTTTGCATTGAGCCACCGTTGGCTCGGATGTCTCATAGATTAGCTACTGGATCTGCTACCGAAGGAGCTACTTTCCTCTGAATTTGGCCTCAATGAATATGTAAAGCGCTAACCTATATTAACCTATCCTTCAGCATTTGATTCATAACTGTCAAGTGTGGCTAGATCCGTAGCCTTGATCCCACACACCAGGTCGTCACAACAACCTGTTTGACTGTCATTTGTAGCGTGATCCCTCCGCACAGCTATTGATCACAACATCTCATTTTTTATTCTGCTTTGGGCCTCCATTGGTGAGTTCAACTGTTTGACGTTGACTCCAGATGGAATATTTGGGTTACAAATCCTGGTAAATATACCGCCAGTTAATCCACTTTCACTCAAGTCACAGCATGGTTGGGAGTGCCAGTTACTGTTATTGTTTGTCCGGATATCTGACAAATACAGGTGCAAGTGTTCATCTTGTGCGAAGTCCCGTACGTCAGATTTTATAACATACGGTTGTGCAACCTGATGTACGATCCCCAGTTATGTACTTATCGGATCAGGAAATTTGTTACGATTCTTACTTCATGTGGTTATCCATTTTTGTGAAACGAGAAACTTCGTGCTGGTTGTTGTGATTCGTCGGATTATGGAAAAGAACGAATTCAGGCTGTCCGGAATTGACAATTCTTACCTCCAAGTCTTGAACTGTTGTCGTGACACAGTCGTCGTTGCATTCAGCTCCTCAGCACATTTTTGTGCTGCAAGAACAACGACAGTGTGCAGAGGGACTCCCATATGGAATCACTAGAGTTTCATTTCCAAACTTGAGGACACAGCAAGGGTGATTATGGCGTTCTTTACAACTGATTACTGTTCATGATGTCCCTTTACTATTCAGTGATATCGCTTACAACTAAAAAAACTGGCAACCCATCAGAAGTTTCTAAACAGATGGAAAAAGTCTACCTTTCAGGACGTAATATTCTCACTTCTCGTTGTCTTTTCACTTTCGACAGATGAATTTTCTCAGCTTGGACCTGTGGAAACTTTCCGAACGTAGTGTTGGCCTGAATGGCCGTACATTGCGTAAACTACCCCTCTTGGCACACGCCTTCCATCTCACTAAAGTTAGTCCCAGCTTACGTTCCAGTCTCTCCACCAGTGGACGCCTTTATCTGGGATCCTGTCAGTCATCAGCTGCTCTACAATCTGGTCCTGCCTATTCTGTGCATCCCCTGCTGGCCCAGTATGGTCCAAGGCCAACGGTTTCGGTACCAACGTTTGTACAAGCTCTGCGATTGACAGTGGAAAGCCAGTTTGCAGAGGTAGAAGCCTTGGATTTGGCTTCATTGGACAAGGGTCGGCTCAAAACGCACAAGAAACGAGCTAATTCTGCGCTGGACGCACCACCTCAGGGTGACACTCCTCTTCACTAGTGGTTGCTTGTATGTATCCTTTGGTCCTGTTCAAACGTTCATTTCACATCGCAACCGGTTTCAGGCAATCCATATGCCACCTTGCATTTTCATTTCGTTGAATGTGGATTTTCTTCTACCACCAAAACTGCTTATTTGTCTTGATTGTTATTTTGTTTTGTACCGTTAGTTGGCTGCTATGAACATTTCTACGCCAGTAGAAAACAGACTGTGGCGAACCGAACCGACTTTTATTGAAGATTCGTTTCTACCGAACGGTGCGCATTGGGAATTTTTAGTCTCACTGAGCCAGATCGAGGACTGTCCATCTCGAGTGAAATTCTGCCTTAACTCTGGTCAAGCAAGAAACGTGTTGTTAGGTTAACCTAATCACTTATTCTCGTCGTCAGGAGCATGACTAACAACTGTCTTATCCTAAGTTTAATCGATCTTCCTCTAGTTTCCCCGTAACATCTATTGCATATGGCTATGATGCTGGGAGTTTATCCATGGTCATAGGTTGGAAAGCTGTATCATGTTCGGTGTAGCTGTACTTCATTAAAATTCTCGCGTTGCAGTTGGCGATGATAATACGGAGTGACTGTTTTCCCTCGAAAAGTGACCATGCCATTATAGTAATGATGTGGTCATATCCGGCCGAGTACAGTTAAACGAGGCTTTTTGTTATTATTAGAGTCAATCAGGTGGTTGTAGAGAGATACGCCAACAGTTGCTCACAGAGCACGTGACATCGAACTTCAACTTTACGGCTGCACAAATCGATCGAAATGAGCGCGCTCCCGTGTTTGAGAGTCTACAGATGCTAGACTAAGGATCACGTAGCCGGCCTCGCAACGTTCACCTGATGTTTCGTGATGGCGCATGATGTATCATGCGGTTAGTTTTTTTGGAATTCGACCATATCCCTATTGAAAGTATTCCAGTTCCAAGATTTAATGATTATCTGATTGGGGGCATCGTTTGCTACCTGGATAAAATATTCATCACTAGTTAAGTGATTGAATAAGTCCACCAAGAGTCACACCTACTCAGCCTCGTACTCAGGGCAAGTAGAAATACCACCCACTGAGGTTGCTTTAGTTATTCGTGTGACTGTGTCCACACTTCTTCCAGATTTCTTTGTGGTCGGTTGGCACCCTCCAGTAATTGTGTTAGCTCCCCAATAAGCTAATCCCGATAAATAAATTTCACTAAGCTTCCATGAAGCTTGCCTATGAATTGTTAATTTTTGAACCTCCAACAAAGGCCACTGAGTGTGTATCTCAGATCCGCGTCTCCTTCGCAGTAAAAACCAGGATGAAATCTGCATAATTGTTTGAAAATGTGACAGGGAACTGAATCGCCTGGTCACAGTTTTATTGCGATAGGTCATATACGTGACGACAGTTTCGGAATGATGTCTTTCCTTAATCAGCTACCCGGAAAACGTGCAATGAATACCCTGCTCACATCTTTAAGCGGACCTGGGGAAATATCTTCTACGTCTCGTTTATCTTTATGCAGGTACCAAGAAAACGGAGTTTCAGGATTTGACTCCGTCGTGAATCTAACGGCGATATCCTCACAACCCACAGTTCAATTATCCGGAAGCCGTTTTACGCAAAGCGAAAGTTATTTTCTGAAGCATCGGTACCACAGAACCTAACGAACTGCAGATGCACCTTCAGAGCGCTTCCGTATGTTAACAAGGAGCCGGAGACTAGCTGTTCGGCTCAAAAAGTTGATAAGGTCGGATTTCTGTTTCTTCTCTCTTGTCTACGAGATTTTGGCGGATGATTAGTATCTAATCTCTCTTGGGTGAACTGTTCCTCAGTTTTGGTGTGAGTAGGCCAACATCAGTCCTGGTAAAACGAATATCCTTACAAAAGACCGAGGATTATTCGGAAAAGTTCATTGTTGAGTTCGCATTCGAAGTCCTCTTCACTAACTACACATGATGCACAAATGGGTGTTGTGAGGTTCACTTTGTAAAAGTAATTAGGTTCTTGGACTTTCCGTAAGTGGGGGTGAGTAAATTACCAGGATACAAGAGTTCTAGGGATATGAAGGCGATCGTTCAAGAAACAAGATAATTGTTCAGTTGTAACACCCTTCCGGTGCGTAGCTGCCGTTCCACCCGAAGGAAGCACGAGGGCAGGTTACCCAGGCCTACACACGAGCAGTCGAAATGAAGAGGTTGGGCTCGAACCATGGACTTTCCGGTCACTAAATTTGCACTTCAACCACTGGGCCATCTCGAGCTCAAAAATAGGCAATATACTGGAAAGCTGACGTGGGAAGCTTGTAGTGGACTCTGCGTAGCAGTTGCTAGTTCTCGGAGGGATCTGCCCTAGGCGAGTTATCGTGTTATTTTGTGGGGAAACGCTGTCTAACAAACTTTGTATCCCGAATGAAAAGCAAAGTACTCCCATTTGTGTCATTCTTTTGAAATATGAGCTGGGCTGATCTAACGGAAAATTTTAGAAATTGGTTTGTCCCTCTCAAATTCGATTTTCTTTCTTTAGGCAAACTTCTACTAACCTAATGAAGGATGCTTCTGGAGTGAACTGTCGCACCGAACGCCGAATCAGAATTTGTGTCTTGTAAACATTGTCTGGCGTCTTCCCCTAGGCTTCACTCTGTTCATGTAAAGCGAATTTTCTGGTTCAGGAACATTGTTTGCAGAACTCCGCTCGCAGATGTGTATATGTTCGTATGATTGACCACTTTGTGGTGACGTTCGTTGAAACTGCCACACTGATGAATGCCTTTAAACAAATTCATACAACGAACGCGTAGGGCCCCGGATCATCATCATGGACAGCAATGCACCAGTATTAAATACTGGTCATTAACCACCATAAAACCATGAGGATGAATACCCAAATTAAGAGGGGAGAGAAGAGGAAGATTGGGGACTTCGAACAAACAAACTTATATCCTTGCGGAAAACAAACCAGATCAAGGTGCCCACATCTATGAACAACAGCAGAGTATACGTATCCTAGTATCATCCCGAAGTATGACGCAATGAGTGGAATTGACCCAACGTCGCTTGTGAATCCAACGTACAATCACCGCCAAACTTTAACTAAGTAGTATGACTAGGATGTGGCAGAATGCTCGCAATAGACCGATTGCGTACCACGTACCGTAGAACTTTAAACCATTGGCAAGGAGAATCACGCGGACCCCAACCAGGAGGCACGATGGTCACAGAGGACTCGATATGTCGGTCACCAACCCCACTTCGCATCACCAAATCGTGACTCGTTTTCCGTGGGCCCTGGGCCCACACGAGTTCCTAGTAGGAGACTAGGTTTGTCGTGCGTACACCACGTCTGTACTACATCAAACTGGTAAGTTTATTTGCTGTTCTGGTGATTCACTACCGAATTCTCGTTTACGCACCGCTTAATTTCCAAAACGCTCCAGACAGCTAACGCCTGCGGCGTGGCAAAAGCACCGTTGCTCAGACGTTTGAATCTGTTCAACAGGTCTTGGGGTTGAAGGATCCAGGTGTCGCAACCATATTGTTAGATTGCTGTTACACTCGATTGTACGCACGACCCTTCAGCCCCAGTGTAGTTCGTCTCAGAGGTTAAACTGACGCGGGTTCGCAGATATTTTCCCTTACTGACTGATTGCTGTCACGGTACACTGACCGCTCATGCCACTGCTTACATAGATAAGCCGGTCAACAGACTCAACTTTTGCAGGAGGTTTCAGGACTCTGGGTAACTGAAAACCCTGAAACAATACTTAGCACTTTGAAGGTGAAAAAGGATTGCAGTCAGCATTCTGCTTAGGGCAGATTGTAAAATCCTGTCAACTAACAGAACAATGCAGTCTGCATCGTTCACGACTTCTGGTCTGTCTCTAGATTCAAATTCGATACCAAGGTCCTCGATTTCTTGAAATGTGCATTCCGTGATGATGTCAACGACGAAACTGAATGGAAGTGGAGAGCTGAAGCAGTTGTGTCCATACCCACTTGTTGTAGCGAAAAGTTGGTAAACTCTTCCACGAAATGAATTGTGGGAATATAGGGCATGGAGTATATTTACGAATCTCAAGGGTATTCCTCTCTGGTCAAGTATATATAGAGCTGAACTATCTACAGAGTCAAGGGGTACCTTAACTTCGAGGGAAATCATCGTTCTTGGCAGGCTGCACGAACGCCGCTGATCAAGTACTTGACAATGTGACGCCATTATCAATAAACTCCATACCTGACCGAGATTGTGCTTGATGCTCTCGGAGTTGCTGGGTTTAGGCATCGCTCTGTTATTGAGGTCCGTAGCGGCGTTATGACGGGTTTAAGGTTTATATGTCTGTGGTTACAGTAGTCGCTTCTCGTACTTTTTTAGCAGAGGTGTGCAAATTGACTAGCTCCGGTTCCCCAGGACGCGTCCTAGTTTCAAGTTGATCTCATGTTACAGCCCTCAGCCGAAGATGTAAAACACTACATTTATAGCCACAAAGATTGAACAACGAGCGTTACGTGGCCTTATGACGATCTTGGCTACCATATTATTCACTATGCGTTTTACTTGCAAATGTTGAAAAATTTACTTCTGCGACTGACGAAGGGAATTTGAAATGTTAATACCTTGCAAAAATACCTCCGAACGGTATAATTGGATTAGAACAAAAAGATTCGTTGGCGGAAGCTCGCCTTGCTCGGCAGCCCAATGGTGCTTCAAGGCATAAAGGCACTTGGGTAGTTCAACTCCATGGAGTTGAGCGAGTCAAACGAAAGACCTAGTTAGAGAGGACAGTAGTCAGCTAAATTGTTGTTACGATCTAGAAGCAGGTTTTTATTGCATTTCAGATTTCAAAAGTTACGTTTGCTCAGCTCACTAGCAGATGGTGTCCTGAGTCATGTTTTCCGTATTCCGTACATTCACTGTTGCGCAGCCTACCGTATTTCTTCAATTTCCTGTTAATCTTCTGCCTCCCTGTCCACACACAAGCTTTTACTTTGTCCCGAGGAGCCACACTTCTTTTATCAGAAAGTGAGGGCGCTTGTTCTGATATCCAATGGTCAGTACTTGGGTATTCAGAAATTCCACAATTCGGGTTCCCATCTTCAAGTCTGGCAGTCGTTATCTCTTCCGAATAATGATTAATGTCTTATGAAGTGGCCAATTTCGAAGCGTCATCTAGCAGGCCTCGATTTCTTTGCTTAATCCTTGTTTCAAGAAGATTTTCAACTGCTAAACGGGGTGTATGCTTCTTAGGTTCACCTGTAGGTTTCACTGAAAATTTACATTGGATAAAATGATGCTGTATCTAGAAGTCTTCCGGAATGATTGATAGTCGAGCGTTGAGCTTCGTTACCGGTAGACAATGGCTACACGTTCGACCTTGCTTCGTGCTTGCTGAGCAGTAGACGGGTTCCAAATAGTTCAACGATGTCCTTAGCCTCTAAACTCATTATTACCGAGAAACAACTGGTGGTTCGCAGTTCTTAGACTATGAGGGTGTCTTAATTTCGACTCTACTGTACTTAGATCTGGTATTCGGATTTCAGAAGTGCAGCAAAGGTGCATTGATGGAGCAGTGAGATTGAGCGTGAGAGTGGTTATCTTAAGGTTCAGACATTAAAGTCTCCAACACAAACGTGGTCCAGTCGTTGAAACTGGAGCGAAGAATAGTAGCATTGATGTGAATCTGGTCGCTTTCCTAAGTGCCCGAATGATGCATCTATGGATGGGATTTACTGGAGAATGATTAATTAGTGCGGCGGAAATTTTCCTCCACACTGGATCTTGAAGTTTACAATACACATGTTATGAAAATCCATATAATCACCTGCGAACTCTGTGAAGAGTGAACAGTGGGAGAGGTGCAGAATTACCGACGCTTTTCGGATGACTTATTCGGAAAATGAAATTTCGTACTTACAGCTGAATATTTTACACTTTATTTGAAACTGTTCCTTCACATTTATATTTTTGTCTTTCCAATGGGTTTATATATGCGTTCCGTTCCACTTAAGTCTCCCTACATCTAGATCGCTGGTTTGACTGAGGTTTACACGAAAACCATATCATCCAGCCTTCCTGAGGTTGAATCAAACTGTTTTTCTAAATTTTATGCAAACATCTTATGCTACAAAGATTTTTCTGTTGTCTTATGCAATATCTCTAGGTTTGTCACAGGATGTCGTATGAAATGGGTTGATCCAATGATGACCAGAGGCGCACCAACATAGCGTTTACGGATATTTGGAAATTGCATTCCATAGTAACCTATCGGTACCGAAACCATTGTGCCAGGGTTCCCTTTCTCAGGTCCTGCGAAGTCTTAACTGAGATCGATAGCATGCTCTCTCCGCCTGGAACAGAGTAAGCTGGTTTGCCAACCCTAGTTACGACTTGATTTTTGGAAAACTTGGAAACCTAGCTTGTATAAACAACTTCGATAAGTGGTGTCGACGGGAATTCGTCGAGTTCTAATAAGCAACGAAAAGTTTTACCAGCATTCATGTTTATTGGTCCAGTCTTCACTTTGTGGGTACTTGTATCTGAACGCACGCATCATCCGTTTTGGTCCTGATCACACACAACTAGCTCCCCAGTGCACGGAAGAAGTCGAATGCATTCGTTTGATTGGTGATAAGGGGGCCAGCCCAGAAGTTACATTTCAGTTAAGGGTAGATGGACTTGGTTTATTCAGCAACAGAGTTCTGAAATATGCATGTGAAAAATGCTAATCACATTCCAGCCGTTCAAACGATCTTTTGGACTAAAAACAGTCTCACTGTTTAATTACCATTTTCGCCTTTAGCCAATTCAAGACTGGTTTATGCTGGTTCGTTTTGGGTGACCAAACAGTGTAAATCTTGATCAAATTGCCGTTTGTTTGAATGATAGCAATCCCGTGAACCATTTGAATTTTCACACCGTCACCATAGTGAATAACGGCTCATAGTAACATTGACTTTGCAGTGCTGTTTCTGCCTGTGAATGTTGTATTTTCGAGCCGAGTCCCACCTCAGTCCACTCTATTTAAAATGCAGCCGGTCTTTCATGCGACCTCCCAGACCGGACAAGCAAATCGCTGTGGAGAACTCCTCATTACTTATGATATACTCAATGGGATCGAAAATGAGGCACCTACTCTCAGAACACCCATTCGTTGATTGACCACCGGTCGAAACGTGAAATTTTATCCTGCAAACTGTCAGTTCCATAGACCGCTGGTGGTGAAACGAACCTCGTAATATTAGGAAGTATGCGTTGAAGCTAAGCAACTCTGAACGAACCCCTGTGAAATCGTTAACAACTTGTAGACTGAGTATATGGATCCCTTCAGTCGAACCGGAGGAAGGATATCAAATGAGAACATATCGCTTAGAACTTCCCTTATACGTATTCCATTCTTCTGGGTTGTAGAAATTTACTGATTTTTCACAGGCGAGCTTGCTCTGGAGTGCCGATCGGTATGCACGCTAACGGGTGCAGCAAATGTAATGACCGTATTACTTATGTAACTGCAAAAATTAAACGTAGCCTTGCACCCACCCGTCATCCCACTTTTCTCAAAAAGCTGTCTATTTCAAGGGACGTTACCTTGTGGAAGACAGTATCTGGAGCTCTGAAACTGAAACTTTCTGACCACTGTGCAGAATCCGTCAGCACATTCGTCTATCACTCACTGATTAAATCACACTTTCTTCGTAAGATTCTGGTAAAGAAGATAATTTTGGAAGTTTCCGTCTTCCACATGAAGCATTACCCTCACGGCAGCAAAAAGCTCACCCATTTCTAAATTACCGAAAGCTAACGGTCATAGCAGACAAATTTTTTTGCTGCAATCTGAGTGATCCAGAAATCAAAATGATGTGTGGAGCCCTTCAAGGGTGGCTAAGGTGGGGTAAATCTTAAATGAATGCTTTCCAATAAGGTAAATTTCTCCACTTCAAAAAACAAATAAAATTATTCCCATTTGGGGTATTTATTAAGTCAAATACCAAACTGTTTATTTCTTGACAAGAAGTGATCTTTGCAGATCAAGGTCGATCGAAGATAGTTCGTAATATGTTGACAATGCAAAATTTTCAGACCAAATTAAGTCAATAATAGCTTTATATGTACTCACTATGGGTGAATTTTCACGGATCACTAGTCCATTATGAAGCGCGAAACACCTATAATTGGCGGCATATAAAAGGGAGAAAAAAAGGTGAGCAGGCTTGGATAAGATTATTGAGGTACCGGCAAAACCAGCATTAAGTCAGTGGCTTAAACTGAAATTCAAAGTAGATCGTAGGCGCAGAATTCAAGGCTGATCTTCATTGAAAGTATATCAATCGAATATATGAGACACTGTTAGATGCTTATTAATAAGAAAGTCAACGAAAATGATGTGTGGTAATTCAAATATTTTTTAGGAAGCAAAGTAACCAAACAAGGATGCTCTGTTTGAACTAGGAAAACTATACATGGGGACAATTTAGCCCTTTGTGAAGGAGATGTGTGAGAATATGCTTATTATTGAGGACGCTGGGGACAGAAAAAAACCTTGAATGCGAACAATAAAAAGAAGAGTGGAAACTTAAAAAAACGTTTGAACTTCATCAGATCTAGATAGGACAGTAAACAAGTGGTTGTTAAAAATAGATTTCAGCGTGGTATGATCATCGGCTCTAACGTTTTAAAAGGAACTTTCAATTCTTCGCTAATGTTGGCAATACGAGAAGTCGAGGCTCACCCTAGGTGATTTCAAGGTACGTAGAATAAGAGTTCAAAAAATAGAACAGTTAACTAAACTAGTAAGGTCTTTTTCAATGCGTTAGGGCCTGGAACTAGAGTAAAGGAAAATAATGACTGTCATTACCTGCTGTGAACACAGTCTCGGAAACAGTCCAACGGGTGATTAACTGTTTTCAGGTACAAATATTCAAGGTTTGTTTACCTGCTTAAGGCCACAAACAGGCAGTATGATCAACAAGCTGAAGGAACCGCTCGCCGAATGAGATAGTGGGTTCAGTAACTGGAAACGGAATTTCAATTGGTTCCAATATTGTTCGACTGTTTGTGACACGCATATCTCGAAAATGTGATCTTCAAACTTTGAGAAAGTAGTTTTGGTAGTGTGAAACCTCACGGAACTCCGGTTGGACTAAATCCAAGAACCCACGTGCGGCGTGTGAAACTTCACAAACTTTGTCGTCAAAGCCGACGACATTAGCACTTCCTTTGAAGAAATACTCGGCTACGTATTCCTCCGAATTTCAACTGAGGTGCCTCCTCTTAACCAACGAACTACTAGCAGGCGAGAAAATCCGCCTGAGTTTCTCACCAGCATGGGACCACTTGTAACAAAGCTGTCTTCATAGGAATTCTGCTCATCTTTCAAAGACTGGTCTAACAGACTGTCAATTTCAATTTTTTCGGTCATTGTTTGTGACCATGTTAACTTTTCCATACAAACATACCTTGTGGCGCTACTTCCTGTATTTCTATGACCTTTTATCATTTACTTCGAATTGCTATTCTGAATACATTTGGAATCTTCTTATTGCATTTCTGTATCGTGTTTGTAAAAACTATCCATGCGCGTTTCATTCAGTCAAGCCTACAACAAGATAGACAACAAGATAGACGCTTCGGGCACCAAGGATTTACTTCATTTGACAGACTTCACTCTATTCAGAGAGGGTTTGTACAGTTTTACCACTTTCTTATTTTTACTTATCTATACTCGCCTGAGTTGGATGTTATTTTTAAATGCTCTGATTTGCTTTTTGGGAACCAGGTGGAAGTTGTACTATACTCGTGAATGGAGGAATTGAAAGACAGTTTGACGGAAAAGTATTTAGGCAAGTGAGTAATGAAGCAAAGTATTTAGCAGAGGATTTTTATATTATGTTAACGCGAAGCCCTTTGGAAATTCGTGAAGTTCTCTTGTCGAGCCACACGCTCCAGTAGAGCGATATGTCCAGTAGCTATCGCAACAGACCAAAACTTGACCCGAAACTGGAGATTCTTGGTCTATATTGATCCGTTCAAGGGAGTCAGATGCACCGTTACCATTCGCTACTTCTTCGCCCTCAATATGATGGGCGACCATCAGCTCATCATCTCTTAATGTTCGACTTTTTGTTTACCGCTTTAACTAAGCTGCCGTGGATGCAATATATATCAACAGTATTTTCAGCTGTTTTCCATCTCACCTGAGCTCTGTCATCTTCTTCGATCCCGCAACGACAGACTTATACGTTAATGTTGTAGATTCAGCCTGGTAAATCGAATTTGTCCCATTCAGTTCACTGCCTCAGATAAATGTAACACCAAAAGAATTACACAACACTTCCTGAACGTTCATTGACGGAAAATGCACTGTCTTGTATCAGTGCAATACCCAGTTTCGTTACGGTTGCCGCAAACTCTACAAAATCTTCAGAATCCACTCAATTACCAAATGGTTCAGTTTTGCGGCCGCTGAACCACGAAAACTCCTGTTGCGTTACTGGGACCTGCACACCCAGTCGTTGTTTTCTCTTAAGTTCTCCAGCCCAATTCCACAGTGCTCCCCCTCCCCCAGCACTTTCCCCAGCACTACTATTCTAGTCACTGGCAGATTTATGTGGCGTGCATCCATCACCTATCGTTAAACACACTGTCTCAGTCCACCGTGTTGGCGAACGTATGGATCCTTTACTTTCAACGCAGAGTTGAAAATCGACCTCCGCTGAACAACAGTATAGTCCCAATTTCTCGATATTCTCCCAACTTGGTCATAACTGCTACTCAAGCTCCAGAAACTGCGCTAGAATCATGTCTTCTCTCACTGATTCCGATCGCCTGGACGTTGTTGCAGTCGGAGCCATGATCCGCTAATCAAGTGTTGGAATGAATAAATGAGGCGGGCTTGCGGTCAACTTTGGTCGTTATTGTTATTGCTCCAGGTAGATTTTATTCCTCACGCAGGAAGAAGTGAAAATGGAAACGAAAAGGACCCACGCAACTGCGGGCGATGTCGTCATGTAGTCTTCCATGTTCCTTGTTGGCACTTTTGAGGCTTTTCTTTTTACGATAGGGAGGTTTCTCCCAGTTCGGGACTTTCTCTATAACTGAACACTTCCACAGGGAAAACTCTGCTGTGGCGAAGGTTTCATTGCTCCATGTTTTATTTTATGGGGACACTATAAGTGTAATTATATGTATACATATATTGGTAGAAAGCAACATCTTTATTTTGCTCGCACCTGACTTCCAGTTTTCTATGTAAGTTTTGATTTATGAGTGCATTCCCAATTTAACTTCCACCGACCTTCAAATGGATGGCAATCTAAAACAAAAATGTCACTTTTTATTCACAGAAATCACACTATGACCTGACGAAAATGGTGATGCTCACGAGCACCCACTTTGCCATCCAGACAACATGCTGCCCGGACGGAGTGAGCACGTCTAGAAACGGACTTCTGAGGGATCAAGACCACGGTACCTAAGCACAGCCATGTCCAATGCGGAGAATATGCATTAGACTGAGAATGCGTAATATATCGCCCACGATTTCATTCTGTAAGTAAAGTCAGTCTACTATTTATCAGGAGCCCTTTACTCATGAACACTTGTGCCCAATGAAAACGCTTCGGTAGCAAACCGTGATGCGTTTCAGCTGCACACCGGTAGGTATTTATTGAACTTGATTGGCTCAGCCGTCAGCCAACCATAGTTCGACCAAGCGGATTACATCTGGCTGCGAGCAAAGGCACGGAAAACCGATGGGTGACCAGGCTGTGGCTCTAGGACTGAGAGTAAATCACCAATCTGGCCGAAACTGTATTTCGAGATAGTTGTTTCCAGTTCGCAAACTTGTGGACAGATGCAATCGGATTCATGATTATCTCCGGATTTCCATTACTGAAAACTGCAACCTAAAGTGTAGGTTTTGTGGAATAAAGTCACACAAAACAAGGCAATTATTGTCGGCCCGAAACCGCACCCTCCCTATGTACCAAGCAACAGTTTATCTCTGCTGAACACATCCTGTTCTTGGCCGCTTATTTTGTCCGAAGAGGTGTTAGCAAAATCCGTCTAACTGGAGGAGAACCGCTGATGAGAAAAGACTTACCGGAAATTATTGGTATGTTTGCTTACGCTGGTAATTGCCGAATGCAAAGAATCCATTAATGGGTTAAGGAAATACAATGGAACCTTGCAAAACTTATCAATGACAACCAATGGGGTTGCCTTTGCTAAAAGGGCGAAGCAATTCAAGGAGCTAGGGTTGGATTCGGTGAATATCAGCTTGGACAGTTTAAAACCTGAGCGAGTGAAACAGCTTACCGGATCGCCGGTTTTCAGGCATGCTTATACTTCCATTTATAGTGCATTGGAAAGTGGATACAATCCTGTAAAAGTGAGTGAATATCAATAGTACTGACCTTTACATTGCCAACAGTGACGAATCTATTTTTAAATGCCTCCTTGTGTGTTCAAAAGAGCCAAAATTTCTTCCGTACTTTCCAGTGTAGAAACCTAGGTATTCTCTTTGTAATCCAGTACTGTTTACAAGCGGCAACTAAGTAACCTTGTAGAAAAATCGCGTTTAGCATTAAAGTTTATCGCTAGCAGCGCAATGTGATCACAAACACTCATTTAATATTGCAAAAGATATGCAGCTGGGCTTGCAAGTTATCACGATTCGAAGAACTCTGTCTAGCAAGCGATCTCAGTATGGCTATATAGGGAACAAACAAATGATATGTAATAAACAAAATTAGCCTTCTTCAGTATGGTGGCCCACCAGATCAAATGCCATTCATAGACTCAACAAAAATTCTTTGGGTGTTTTATTTTGAGTCTAATTTCTAGTTCATCTCACTAATAATCAGTCGCTCGTTGCTTAGTAGTAGCTTTAGTATTCGAACTACTAGCCGGGAGGCTGCGGGTTTGAGACTCACTGGAGTCTCAGGGGATGCGCACTGTTAATGAGTCCCGATAAGGATGAAACAGCTACACAATGCTTCTCGGCTATTCAGGACTGGTTAACTACACTTACACGACGAACACTCAATTAAAAATACCCAAATCTCCATATAGCTCCGCTAATTTTACGCTGTTCCTGAAATTACCAGGCTCAGCGACGTCATTCGTTTAAGCTGATTCGAATAGTAATTAATTCCCTTACACTATGTGGTACGACATTCCATTAATTTTGCATTTGAACTCACACCTGAGGCAATAAAACTTCTCACTTACCGTGTATATGGTACGGCCAACTCACGTTCACTTGATTGCCGGCCCCTGTTGGTTGGAATCTAAGTAATTTGAAGGGGCCTGCTAATAATGTAAGTGAGTAGGATTGAATTTCTGCGTTGTTATCGATTTTTAGTGGATAGGAATAATCACATTACTGCTTCCGTAAATGTGGCTCTTATTATTCGAGTTGCTGGATTCTCCTCTGGTTAGGCAGCCGATTCATGCTGGAAATATGATTTGGACTCAGCTGAACTAATGATGCGTGTAGGTGACGTTGGTGAGCGTACTCGCTTGTCAACGCCGAAGGAGGCACGTACATGGAATCACAGTTAACGCTATGTTATTCGTGATGTCATAACAGTTGCAACTTTCTGTGCTGTTATTGGTTCCTTCGCAAATCAATCAGGACCGGCTAATGCACCAGATTCGACAGATTTTGCGCGGCCGATCAGTCGGTTGGTTGGTTCGTGTATCACTGCACCCCTGCTTAAAACTGCTGACGTAATAAGTCTTCATGACTTTCGACACATCTGTTTCAAACATGAAGTGTCTGAGATCAGGGTGGCAGAAAGTGTAACAATACCATTGTGTAGTACATTTGTCACAGTATTTCTTCACGCCAAGGTGAATTGACCATGATACACCCATATGAATCATTTATCGGGGTGTTGTGTATCAGAATCAAAGTCGTTCGAAAGAATGCAACCGAAGAGAACACTTTCAATAGTGCGCTTTCGCTACGAAAAATCCGTGTCTGAGTGCCAATAAATGTCACCTTAATGTCATGGTGAGTTGTTCTCATTAACATGTATCGAATTTCCGTTAGATCAAAAAGTTTCATAACCCGATAGAAAAATGCCTATCACAGTGAAGACTTGGTTCTTTTTGGTAGTTGGCTGTTGCCAAGTCCTTGGAAAATGGGTTAGATGCCAAAACATGAAATGTGTATCATGATTAAGGTGGTCTTAAATAGTGCGTAGATCCGAGCAAACAATTTATAACAAATAGATAACAATATCTTGCTAAGGTTGCTGCATTATTAGAAGTGTGTTACGCCAACAGAATTTACCGAGATATCTCGAAAATCGTACCACATGAAACGTGATACGACCTGTGTGCATTCAGCTGAAGAGATTCGGTTGAGTTTGTAATTGACGATAATGCAGTTCGCAAATGAGTATACTTCGCCAAATGCGCATAAGTAGTTTGACAGGATCTCGCGGAATGCGTTCTGATGGTGCACTCGAAAAAGTGATAGTGGGCTGTCGAAGATATTCCAGCAACCGTTTGATTAGATTGTTTTCTCAAGAAAATGTGACCTATCCTTAACCTGATTCACATCCGAAGGATCTCAGTCTGGTGACACAATTGTCCATCGTCGTCCACCTCTTTTATATGATTTTTCATGTTTTTAGCTCAACTGCGTTGTGATGCGTGGCTTTAATGATGACGAACTATGCAACTTTGTGGAACTTACAAAGCATTTGGTAAGTCGTTCACCCTTTTTATCGCAACGAAATTTCCTGAATTTTATATATCGCCCTTTTGTCTCTAAGCTCCGAAGGGAGAGTAAACTAGTGCTTTTTCATTTTTGCTCCTATTTGGCAGTTCCCCCCTCTAACCTGAAGTGTTTATCGCTAACAGATACAGAAATGGACTATTCGAAACGTCTTCCACGATTTTCATATGAAACCTCTCATGTTGAGCTGCTTCTGCTCTGAACCTAGTATGGGGCTGGAAAATCTGCCAAGTGTAATCTGAGAGTGTATAAAGCCCAACAATTCCACGTTGGAGGAGAGAGTATCCGTGGATGTACTTAGAATACGCCTACATCACGGGCATTTTCTAACTGTTCCGACAACCTGATACAACTGTGAAACTTCCTCTGAATAGTGATTTCCCTAAACTAATTGTGGAACAGTGTGAATTCGGAAGCCTGAGACGGCAGAACAATTTCATGTGGCTTACCAAAGCACATGAAAACTCTGGGTTATTTATTTGGAACCAAGTTTCGAATACCCAAGACCCATATAAAGATCTCCGGAAAACTGCTATCCTCGGTTGGATGGGCTTATACGACGTGATGTGCTACCGAGTAAAGGCTTACTGTTAACTGGGTACTCTATAACACACAATAAACCTCACCCTGCGTGAAATTCCGTGTGATATAAACAGCAAATAAACCATTAGTTGCTGGTTTTCGTTTGCAGTAAAACTCTTCATGACTTCATAAAATTAAATTTGTGTGGCATGAGAACTACTCTATCATGACTGCGTACTTATGGAAGCCTTGCCAACAGCGAAACATGGGTTAACTCTTCTGATCGGACAACAACAAGGTATGACATCCAGGTTGCCGATTTTGCGCCAGGTCGTCCTACAAAGGATCATGAAATTGTAGATTTTTGGGTGGAAGGTAAGCATTCAGCATCTGATCACAAAGACCGCATCAAATTGCTTTTGTTACTATTCCGCATTGAGCCGCATACCGTCAGCCACAGCGGTCAACTTCACTTGGTAGTATGCACTGGTTGGGTATCTGGGTATAGATGAGTATGAAAATGACAGATGTGTGCAATATTCTTCTCAATTTGAGGCTGGTGGTTCGGGCCCAAGTTCAAAAAGCCTAAATAGTCCATGTTGTGGGCTTTGTTGCATGACTGCGCCAACTAGTTACGACTTCTACAACAGCGTTCAGTACCCCCAAATAGATACAGTGTCATCCACTGAATGAAGATTGATTTTACGCACAATAACAATGCTTGTCCATGTAGTGTGCTTCGTGTTCACAACTCCTGCTGAAAAAATCCCCTACACGGTGAGTCGGCTCAGAATGGCCCAGAAAATGGCCACTAGGTTCGCCTCATCTCACTCCACTCGACTTCTTCCTATCGCGTTATGGTAAAAAAGAACTTGTAGCACGCTAGATCAGAAAACTTCGAACATGTGAAGAAACGGATCGTCAGTGATATAAATTAGAACGTGCCGTGCACCCTGCCGAAGCTTGATAGCGGCCCGTCTAAAAATGTAACAAAATAGGTGAAATTTTGATAATGGCAGCCAAATTCAGTACAGCACTACAAAGCTCTGAACGTGTGTAACAAGATCCACACAGCAGTGCCTTCTTTGTTCCTCCCTCCCTAAGAGTGTAAAAACATCCGACAAAGTATCAAAATATAAAATATCAGAGAGTTCACGTCACAATCTGGTATAATCTGTATCGTTTCTATTTATTTCTATTTTAAGGTGGACAAGAAATCCATCAGTACAGTACCCTCAGTGGGAAGTTCAACAAGTGGAACTATGACATTATTATAAAGAACTGGTCGCGTAATAAAAGATCCTTCTACAGTCAGAAAATCTCTCTTCATCCAAACATTTAGAGCTATGCTTGGCACATAGGGAATTTTGTTCCTGGTCAGCAATCAACTCAGGTTAGTTCTGACTTTTAGTTTCATCAGAATGACATCCTATGACTAACCAGTAATGGCTCAGTTGTCGGCAGTTATCAGAGGAAGCATTGATCTGAATAATTTCTTATTTTCCGATGCCTACATCGCCAACTTAATGAATGCCAGAATTGCTCATGGTCTCACTGACATGTCAAAAGAATTCGGTTGGTCTTCGGGTGAAGCGAGATCACAAATCACTGCAGTACGGTACGAATACTGCAGTACGGTACGAATACTGCAGTACAGTACAGCTGTTTTGTAGTTGCCCGCTCGGCTATGGTCGTTGGTTTGTTCGCTGAGCTGGGCAATTTGATTGCAAACGTTTCATCACCACTCGAGATGACATCATCAGTGCGTTGTTTGGAAGCGTAGTGGTGCGTAGCGCTCAGCTACTCTTGTCTCCAGCTAGTGCAGCGATGTATCACCATATGACGTGAAGTAACCGCCCCACTTACGTTTGTACGAAAACGCCAGGCGTGATTTCACAATTAAAACAACTGACAACCGCAGTGTAAAGGCTGGCACCAGAAAAAAGAGCGTACTAGTGAGTTACTTCTTAAGTCATTCTATCCATTGTCATTCACTAGAAATTTTCCCCTTCAAGGCTGTTCCGATTGTTTAACATGCTGCCTAAAGACTGGAAATCGTGGAATTGTCGGAAGAGCTAACTGAATACAGTCAATCGCATTATTATATTATAGGAAGTTATCTAGATACGACAAAATTCACGATCTCACCCAGCTGTCACAACTCTAAAGGAAACAAATGTCCGAACCTGGCGACCATTTTCGTCTCATTTACAGCCGTTCGCACCTAGCCCTACCAGATGCACTCATGTCTTACAAAAAAGCTTCCAATCTCTGAAAGGCTGGATTTTCACTAAGTGGCTTGGACGAAACTGAGAACCATCAGGAAATCAGTGGTCAAGAAGACACAAACTTATATGTTCACTTGCTGATTGGCAGATGATCCAAAAACTCTAGTCCAGTAATAGTGGACACCAATGTCGGAGGGAAAAGGATAGTATATAGAACGCGTAAAATGGTCTCAATCTGGATGTGATCCTGTTAACTGGAGAACAGAACCTCACTGAACGGGTATTTGCTTTTGGTTTAATCCTGTGTGCATAATGGCCTTGGTATTTCATCACAACCACAACGATGCATTCGCTATGTCAATATACGCCAGTAAATGAACTCAACCTCCTTGCAAAGATCACTTACTACGGAGATGCTATGCCAGTGAAGGTTGGTCCATAGTGATACACGTATCTTACTTTTATTATCCTTACATCCTTCAAAGAATAGTCCTAAAGAATGATCCAAATCCACACGTTTTAATCCAATTAACGAGAGGTCTAACAAATCAGCCATCAACTAAGCAAAACACAAATCAATCACCAATAAATGGTAATTTTTATGTGCTTGTCTGACTCGCCACCACTGGACAAAGATGTCACAGTTCACCTTTCCCCCTCATTTGCTAACGACAAGGAGGTAGGGAGGAAGTACAAACAGGCACTAAAGTAGATGGTTTGTGCCAGTTAAGTTCATATCTTTTTCGTTTTAAAACGCCGATATTTTTGAAACAAGGTCCTGATCAGGACTCCGAAATGTTGTGGTTTAAAAACATTGGGTGACCAGGGGTCATATTGAGTTCCCCGAAAAGGCGTGCAAACATCCAGGCTTTATACTGGAGTCCGAACACCACTTTAACTATCCTAACTTTAAACCAAGTTCCTTCCAGATGATAGTAAATCAGGATTTTCATCGAGCAATCTCTATAAGTTCGTCCAAAGAAGATATGGAAACCGAAAGAGTGCCCTGATTTGAAAAATGTTTGGTCAATCCGCAAATTGTAGTCGATGTCTGATAGCCAGTACCAAAGAGTGCATTAGGTGGAAAACTGGCCATTTCATGCAGCTTCCGACTAACTTCCAACGTACTGACTCCGCTTGATCCGGAGGAAATAACGTATGAAGAATGTCCGCTTACTACTGTTTTATGGACACTGTGCTACGTTCTCCTCATCATCTTCGCAAAATGCCGACTCATGAATCTGCATAGCCTTTATGAGAAGCAGATTGACTGCTTCCGAAAGCCTAAGGCTTTAGAAGACTCTACGAAAAAGCGTGCACAACGGGATGTGACCACCATCGATAAATGCATCCAATTCTTGGACCTTTGACTCCTGAGTCCCTCACGTACACGGTACGAGTAAAGCAGTACTGCTCCTAAGCCGCTCATGTCCCGACCGATTTTAAATAAACCGACTTTTCTGTGGTTCACAGTGAACACATATGGAGCAAGGTCATGTCATTGTCTTAAGCTTTACTTTCGGTGTTTTCTCTCCACTTATTTTTAAATTCAACCATTACTTTTGTCCATTTCCCGCCCAGCCAATCGAAATACGCTTCATTGAGTACATGCCATTTGGGGGGAACAACTGGGATGCACAGAAACTGGTCAGCTACAAGGAAATGTTGAACATCATAAGGAAGGTTTACCCTAATTTGTATCGATTGCCAGTTCCATTTTCAAATACTGCAAAGGTACGTCAAGCCTAAATTTTGTTTGTCTTATGCTTGCCCGCCTAAAAGGCTCCTATTGGGCCTCTAGATCTTGTTCGCCCTTATAGAAACTACTCACCAGGTTGCTGAAAATTCTTCGACAGCCCATGACCGGTTTCGCCCTTCTTGGGGGTTCATCAGGTAGGGGCAGTCCTCGAGTTTCCGTCAACCTTATGTTCTACTTGAAACCAAATTGCACGGAATTAGCGAAATACACTCATTTGCAAAAAAATTTGGTTTTGCGAGAGACTCACCTGGAACCAAGCTGAATCTCTCGTTTATGATGTGTCCAAGCAACTGAATGTGCTTCACCAGACCGCCTCATGTTTCAGTTGGTACGATAATCGAGATATCGCGATACATGTATATAATGCACGTAATGTATGTAATGCACTACGCATAAGGTTGCTGAAAATTCTTCGACAGCCCACGACCAGTTTCGCCCTTCTTATGACTCATCAGGTAGGTGAAGACCCGAGTTTCCGTCAACCTGACAAAAATATACTGTGATATTTCGATTATCTTACAAACTGAAACATGAGGCAGCCTTTGGGTAGCACATTCAATTAAAGAATTTCAAACGAGAGAGTCTCCCGTGAAGACCAAATTGATATGCAAATGAATGTATTTGTCGATGCTCGTCCTAGTTTGTTATTTTGAAACCTGATTTATTGACAAGTGATTCAAATGGGCCCAGTCCCTCAGGAATAGAGTCATCCTTACTTATTCACCTCAGCGTAGTGACTAGATTTATGCCCAGCTTAGTTGGTGACGCCCGGTTATACAGTATGTTTCATGAAAACACCTGTCAACAATTCGCAAAATACTATACTTGACAAATTTTGTACATATTAGTCTGCTCAATCGATGATGTTATTCTTATGCCATAAATTATTTAAAGGTGGTCAACTGTAAGCTTCACACGAAGCATAGGATTGAACGCTGTGACACTAATCCCATTACTGCAGTATTCGTACGAACCAGGTATTGTTGTATTCTATGAGGAATCTACAGTCCCCAAGAGCCCTTTTTTCCGGATTGCTCAGCTGTCTTCATCGTCTTCTGAGGTTGCATTCTCGACTACTTTCAAAAGACACCGAAATCAGATGAATGAGTGCACAGGTCAAATATCCGAAAGTTAAGTATTTTGCATACAAAATGAGTTTGTGAAGTCGATAGCAAATTTGAAGGATTCTGTGGGGATTTAAAATGGTCTATCAAGCCATTCACACCTTTACTTTCGATATTTTCATCAATGCTCAGCCCCTGAAAATGTCGAACCTGGCAACCTAAACGTGAGACGGACCTGTGGCTTTATCTACTGTCCAGCCGGATCCAAATAAATCTGATCTGCCCAGTTGTTGTGATTCCTCTTCATGTGAGATTTCTATCATGAAATTGAAGTTAATGAGGATTCCTCGGTGTAATTGGTACCCTGCTCCCTAGTCCTTTTCGCTACACCCAGGCACAAGCTCCTTGCTGTTGTGAAGCCTTTACTGGGATTTTGTGCCTGGAATAGCTCTGAACCAGTTGGTTGGTGCTTCCCCGGGTATTTGTCATTTTTTCTCTTTCAATGTGATTTGTTGAAATGAGAAGAGTTCTTCACGTAAATAAGTCGCCATGAAATTTTCCCCTTTGTTTCGGAACCACTGAGGTGTTTACCTCCGTATACGTTTGGATTATCTCAACCTTTTTGAAGCTTATAACTAGCGGTTTCAAATTACTGTTGACTTGGGCATCCAACTTCCTCGTCGGATGAGTAGATATCGTTATTTGGCAACTCGCATACTTTTTCCGTAAAACACGACCCCACAGTCTGTCGTATATAATAAAAGTAGGAAATTAACACACTTTCAAGTGTTCCCCAGAGTTCGGGCAACTAGAATTTCGAGCCTGTTACCAAGCACACGAGCACTCTAAGCAAGTTTAGTAGTCCTGATCTGTAAAGTCAATAATCTTATTCTAAAATTGTGAGGGTCTAACTGCATTCCTACACAATCGTGATAGAATGGACCGTTAGGATACGGGTAGGCGTACAGATAAAACAGTGAAGACCGGAAGAGCTAATTCTGTGGGACCAAAATAGAGCTAATCTGTGACCATCTAGTGACCAAATCCGCTTGAGTACCTAAAGCACGATATGCCTACCTGCGTTACTAATTTTTTCACAGCATTTTGTGACCACTTCTGCCCCCACCGTCACATTAAATGTCATTTTCACCCTCCTGTGACAATGCATAGCAAGTCACTTGGCAACGATGTTTTCAGTTGAGAGGAACATATATGTATAGAAAGTCGTTTCCATTGGTCGAGTGCACTAACCACTTTCATTCATTTCCACAAATAACTACAGCTCTACCGTGTAAACGACTGGCCCGGTACTGTAGGTTTCATCACCTCAATGACGGAAAACTTTTGTGCGACTTGCTCACGCCTCCGTCTGACTGCCGATGGGCATTTGAAAACGTGCCTTCATGGAGAGGAAGAGGTTGATTTGATTAAGGTTATCCAGCAGTACCCGTTAGAAACAATAGATTGGAAAGATTCGTCATTTTCTCTTATCGACTCACAAGTGCCGCAGACTAAGCTAGAAATGGTTCTCGCCAGCCTAGACGAAAAGGTGGATATGGCGCTAGCCAGAAAGGCACCGGAGCATGCAGGTGAGTAGCTGAAGTCGACGGATCCACATGCATCCAACGTGTATTTTTATCTGTGACGTTTATCTCCGAATAAAATTTTAACATAAATTGACAAATATAGCATCAAATATATTCTGACTCTTTATCATCAAATATAAGGACTCATCCGTTTTACTAATGTTACTTGGTGTATATGATATTTCTTGATAGGTTGTCCCCATCTCGAGGGACCACTAACTTTTGTTCGTCTATCGGAGCCTAGTTTAGTTATAGGGTACCTTCAAGTTGAGAGATAATTTCTATAGATTTATTGATTTGGTTCCACATAAGGGCAACAACCAAACTGTTTTTCCACGGAGCACCAGTAAAGGGGGTTCTGAATATATTTCACCATATTTACCTATATATTTAATGTAGTCAGTATTATCAACGTAGTCAGTTTGGCCGAGCATTTTTTATGGTCTGCTTAGTGCACTAGAATGGCAAGACAATTAACTTCAGCTAGTAGAAACTTCCCCCAAGCGGTTTTTCTTCCTGTGTTTGCGGGAATAATTTGTCTCACCGTAAACAGCAACACCGTCTGAAATGTAGCTATTGTTGATTAAATGTCCATGCACGCCGTGAGTTGCGGTAGTTAACAGGACGATAACTGATAATTACCTGAATATACTTCTTTCGTTGATGATATTTTAGCCTAGTACTAATAACGCTTTGATATTTTAATAGTGATAATAGTAGACCTATTTTAAAACCGTTTTGACATCCTTCTGCTGGTAGTTTATTGCCAAAGCATAGACTGAGACAATCCGAACTACGGACCTTCCGGTCAGTAGAATCGCCGCTTAACCGCTGAGCCATCTCGAGCTCAGTTAGCAACATAGGGGAGTTATTCATGTTCTGTGAGTTGGATGAGAACTTCAAGGTTCTTCACAAAAATCTAATCCGAAAAACCGTGGATAGTTTGGTGTGTGCCGGTAAAATTGGACATCTATTAAGGATCCATGGTAATAACTGGGAAGTTATTCAAAACACAAGATTAATCCATTGTCAATTACTCCAAATTCTACAGGTGGAAGAAGTATTATCTCAAAACTTGAAGACAATGTTGAATGTCTATATAAAACTAGGGAATATAATGAGCGAAAAACTTTCACACGACTTATTCTTACAGATAAGTTGCGTAAGCTATGGGTGCTCGAATTTCAAGAATAAAACCAATAGTTCATCTGTGGATATGTTAAACGACATAGTGCTTTCAGTACTCTCTGCTTAGTCCAAAGCTTGCTTACTTGGCTGATGTACATCTGTGGCTTATATTCCAGTCAGTCGCTCCATACATGAAAAATGGCTTCCCATTGTGATAGCCAGCGAGATGACAAATAATGTCCAAGAAATGGGAACTTCGAGGAATTTTTTCACTTACAGGGAGTGCGCACTCGCTAATTAGCTACATTATACATAATGTCCTGTATCTAAGTGTGATGCGTTCATCATTTAATGGATGGGCTTACCTGAAGAGCCATGGTATTGTGCTCTGCACATGAGAAATCTTCTATGGAACAAAATTGTAGATTACCATATTTGAAAATGATATTAAAATCTTTCCACCGACATATTAGTCAGTTATTAATCCCAAAATCCCGCATCTGTCATTTGAAGTTACATCGTTTCAATTAGAAATATAGTCACAGGTGAAAGTAATTCGCTTCTGGGTTTCAAACCCGCTTTGTAAGTTGGCTGGGACAGCGAATTCTCTTGATATTTGGCGGTATTTGCACGTAATGATCTTCAAAAAATCACTAACTGTGGAGAAGACAATATTTAGTAAGCAGGAAGGAAGGGGCACTTCCAACTGGTTTCCGAAACTGTTTTCCATGAAATTTCATGTAAAGCTCAGCAATACCATACAATATCATATGCATGTGACATGTACGCAGAAATCTTCTGTTGCATGGCACTTGACTGAGAAAATCATTGGACAGCACAAGTACAAAGAACGAGTGTTTTGCCACTCTTAATATTCTCGTCTGTTTTTTTTTCTACCATAAGACTGCTGCTGTTGGGCAGTTACATTACGGGCAAAATTTAGGAACAGGAAATCAACGACGAGGTGGCACTGGTAAGCTAAACCACAGCAACCGTTTCTAGATCCCCTAGAACTTGGGATTCGCTATTATTTCGTGTTTGGCAGGGGTGCATAAAGCACGCTATAGTTGCGAGGTTGAATCAGCGATGAGTAGCCGTCTTTACTGTTTTCCCACATACTGACTCGGTGGCTTGGAATTGCGTTCTCATTTTGACTGTGCCAATGCCGGAAAACAGCCTTTGGAGTGGTTATTAAAACACGAGCAAACAAACAACAAGAAAGCACACTGTGCGGGTGGTAACTTGGTCCTCAACCTCCATCATACTGATCTCGTAATGCTATGCTTGTGGATCTCGAATGACTCTTTTCAATCAGGTAGAAACTCTGTAGTGAACCAAATCAGGATAATCCGAAATTGGTAGAACATAGTCGTAACTAATTCCGTAGAACAACCATCCGCCTGATTATAAAGATCACTCCTGGGGTTTCCAAAAAAGGTCTATGTATGAGGATGGCTTTCATTTGGTGAAACAGATTTCCTCGAATGCTGAGCATTTAATTCTCTGCTCTTGTTTCTGCTAACCCTACAGCTGCTTGTATACATTATCGTCCTCATGCACACATTGTGCCACCATACTGGTCTTTCCAGGTGGTTTACCAGTGAATACAACATTTTGACAAATACCAATTTTATCAACAGTTATTATTTTAAAACTCTTGGGTCATGATGTTCCAGTAATTTTATCCCTATCAGTAACACTTTTATCGGCGAAAATAGTCCGGGCTTGCTCATTCTACCTACTTACAGACAAGTGTAAAAACAGAAAAGCAAAATGCAAAGCTCGTGAACGCAAATAAGACATGCTCAACAGAACAGTATTCATTGCGGTAGCCTTGGTGATATTTTTCATCCCGCTGATGTTTAGGGCCTACACCTAGCTGACTTAAGACCAAGCTGAGATCATTTCCACTGACTGTCCCTTTTCTTCCACTTCAATCTTTACCTTTCAAGAGAAACAAAGACCTCGATTTTCATCGCAAACTGTTAGCTGACGTCAATTCCCCTTTATCCGCACGCCGTACCTCTAAGCTGCGATGTGCTTAATCCTGGAAGGATGACTTTCACACCAACGGGGAAGTACGCGCGTGCGAAGTCATTCAGTCACAGTGAAAATGCTGGTGACTACAAAGCGGTTCAACGTAGAACTTGAAAAACTCAAAACCTCTGCTGCAAAATCTCTTGGAACCATGGTCGCTTTGAAAGCACAGTTCACCACAAACCAACCCAATCAAATCGCTACTTAAACTTTAACTCTGCTCACCCATTGGGTATTGACGATTCACACACTGGTTCACCGAGCGCCTATAAGCTGTTGTAGCACTGCTTTGTCCGAAAAGATGATCATCGATATTAAACAAACATTGAGAAACAAGGGGTATCTAACAGGTTTCATCGAACACAGGCTTCAGCCGCCCAACCTATGCACAGCAGCGAGACCCAGATTTGATTGAAATGATACGATGCGGATTCCGTACCGGCAGCGTACAACTGAAATTATCCGTTGCCTACTCTCCAGTCTCACATTCCGCACCACTGCAGAGACAACTGGTTCGCCGTACCAAAGGTGTCTAAAAGATTGCTTGTACCGATTCTGACTGTGTTTACATTGGGCAAACCAGTAGACCGTTGAAGGCCCGAAACAACGAGCATAAATGACATTCTCGCGTTCTTCCAAGAAGCGCGAACAAATTGAACAAGCTGGAGTGTGACTGACCTAGCACACTCCATGCATCAGCTGCGCACCATCGGGTCAAAATTGATAAGTGCATATGCTGCAGAAAAGTCTCGACTTAGTTACACAAAGGTGCTATGCTGAATCAGTTGCTCTTCCCAAGACGCTTCTGTGCGTAAACAGGTCAGATAGTATCGAGTCATCTGCCATTTGGTCCGGCCTATTCCGTTACGCAAGAGTGACCCAAGCGCGACGGACCGCAATTGTTAATCGCCAGGCGCATCTCCTAAAACATCCTCAATAGAAGCGACATCAGTTATGGGGGTAGGCAACGGACATGGAAAGTCTTCTGTTTACCAAATCAGTTGATCTTGATTCCTGAAATAGGTTATATAGTGGGAGATGGTGCCAAACAGAATACAGCTGAGTGCCTTCGAGACGCACGCTTGTGGCGCTCTACATACGCAAACTTTGGGGACACAGATGGTGTTCTAATTGGTTGGACTGCAGCAGTTTCAGTGCATTAAAAAACCGGCTTCCTCTCTTGAACAATGTTGTGGTCAACCTTTTCTACGTGTCCTTAACGGGGTCTCCGAATCTGTGCTCGTGCCGTAGCCATTCACCCATGTCAAATGCCTGATGTTACTAAATCCGGTTAGTAAATCTGAAGACAAGAAACTTTATCCAGTGTGAACTGTCTTCTGATGATTCAGCCTTAAATAAGCGGCCGAATTGGCAAGACGGTTAGCAAGACAAGGACACTTATCGCAAGATTACGTGCTGTTTTATGAGTTTGTTCTTCAAGATTCACTTTCATCTCTTGAGGCGCTAAAATTTTCGGGCGATTAAAAAGCCATCGTTGATTGGTGATCTTTTTGTGAAGGAGTTTCGCTGGACATCAGTATATATTCGAATGCACTTCTCGCGCGTAGTTAAATTATTATAAGGTTAACTAGCCACCCAAAAGATTTTCACGTTTAGAATACTCTTCAACCGGACTTACTGAGCACCCGGATTGGTATTAAAGATACCGAAGTGTTTTCCTTGAGATGACAGTATTTGTTAGGTCGGTGGAAAATCTTGGGCATACTGCTACTACGTTTGTCCTTTTTTGGCCCTCTTATTAAAACCACCCTAATTCGCAACTAGCAGTTTATCTTCATTATTTTTGGTGTTCACTTATGAAATGGGATGGATGGAAAATTCGAGGAGTAGGTTTATCCAAACATCTCTCCGGAAAGATGAAAGTGATATCGGGGTTTCTGAAATTTTTAACCAATAATATAGACAGTGTACTATCAAGGCCACTTCATCGTTGTTGCTTCAGTCTGGCTACATTAGATGAAAATCTGTGGTTCCTGAACGAACCGGATGAGAGAGGGTGACGGCATCATACGAACATATTATTTTGACGAAAGTGTTTGGGTATCAGGTGGGATGTTCAATAGGACCTACATTGAGGTAACACTTTGATCTTCTTTTGCGTTCAAATCAATCCCATCTGAATTACCTTCATACTGTCCCGGCGCACATATTTTGGTGAGAAGCTCTGGACTCAATTTGTGCTCTCATTAGAGCTAACCAACAGTGGATTTGAACCGCGGATACTGGTCATTCGAAGTAAGCGCATTACCACTACCTCCACAAGCGCACACTGAATGATCCTGAGTAATTATGTCTGAACAGTTGAACGTGTTCGCACTTGGGCGATGGGACTGGTTTCTCTGGAATTCAAATTCTGGCATGTCCAGGGATAAGTCTACCAAGGGCGGAACTCCAGTCTAGTGCTTGCTCTGTTTGTAACAGTAACATCCATCGGATTAGATGAATCCTTATATTAGCAGTACTTCGGGTATTTCCGTGCCTGCGTCATTTAAACAAGGGCCAGTTAAAATTTTTCTGACGGGCGGTAAACGTGCATACTTGATATGCCTGGAGGAACGGAGAGATGGTCATGATGGTTTGACCAGAATTTAGATGGGACCAGATGACAGTACGCGAAGAGTTTTGAGCACGCACTCTTTGCCCGCGTACAATGCCCTCCATATTCTGCCGGAACTAAAATGGTATATGCAATGACTAGTGGAAAAAATGATGGGGCACTGCCATTGCCGACATCATCTTGGTCTGCGTTTATGACTTCACACACAGGTTTGCTGTACCATACTTTCAGCACAGAAATGAGCTCAACTGTGCGAAAAGTGTCAACGCGAATGTACTTTGTGTACTCCATAATCTACACTTTCAATTCATCGTCAGAAATTCGTATTTCGATGAAACTGTTGCTTGACGGTAGTACACCATCAAGCATTCCAACCTCCTCAGCAAATGTATCCTGCTGTGTGGAAAACGTATATTTGTGCCGTACCAGAGAGAAGCAGGTAATACTCAATCGCTGTAAAATTCAGGTAGGCTTTTGATACATAGAACAGGATATAGTACCACCGAAATTTCTGGTGACCGGATTGTCCGAAAGGGATAGTGTATTGTCATTTCCGAACTCACAAGGGAACGAAATGGTCTGTAGACGGTACTAAATATAGAGTTTGGGTGTCCAGCCTCTCTCAGTGATCGTGACAAGTAAAATATTATTCAACTACGTTGTATATCCGTTTGTGTTGACTGCCCAAGCTTAGCCATCTAGATGTCGGTGGAGGTTGGTCCCAAATTAATTCCCATGGTAAAGTCATAAGCAGACGACGCCATGTAAATTAAAACTGACATTTTTAGAATACGAAAAAATTATGTTTTTAAGAGGTGGAATCGGGATTTCAAATGACTGCCCAAAACGTTTACAGATTCAGTAAGAGGGGTCTTGGCAAAAGATGACTGAGATAGAACAGATGAATAAACCAATAACAACTGATCTGTTTCTAAACAAATAACATCTTGCCTGTTTGTTTACTTGGGAGGCATTTGGATGCACCGACTAAGATTATGCCTAGTATGGACGTATAACCCGCTTTAGTTTGGATAACAGTGCCGGATTTGCCATATGGCTACAGTATGATACTCTATTTCCTAGTCAGCCACAGCTTAATTTCTACGTATTCCGTGAAGACAGAGTTTTGATGCAGCGGAAAGTTTACTAAGATGGTTCAGTTTTGCTCCGAGTTAGTTCTTGTTTTCGGGCGGTATAGGCAGAAGAACCTCGAGTTTCGCTTCTGCGCAATAAGCGTAGTTTTTCTGTGAGGAATTTCGAAAGTGAGTCTCAGAGCTTCCAGATGACGTTGACTTGTGTTCGCGTTCATCTTATCCTTCTCTGGTGGAAAGTCACTCAAGACTTCAGCATCGCTAGTTTCACATAGTTTGTTCCCCTATTTTGTCCGTATGTAATTCACTAAAGCGTGGTAATGATTGACAAGTTTACTCAGGTTATTAGCCACCCAGAATTGACACTGACTCATTATGATCTGAGGATACATTGCAAGATGAACGAAGACAGTCCAGGTTTTATGTAGTCACTCGTGATTTGGTGTGCGGTAAAAGCTTACAGGAGATATTTGAAGAATAACCATTGAAATACATTCTTCACAAAAACTGTACTACAGTTCCGCGGGAATTTGGACCGGGCACGTACTAAACGATACAAAACATGGGATAACATTGAGACGCATCGAGTACCTAATGCTTTGAAGCACTGCGAGCCAAAATCCCTTGGAACCGGGCGGCAGAAAAAAACAGCTATTTTACTCGCGGCTAGGCGTCAGGGTGAGACATCATCTATAATGTCTACCTGTCTGAAACGACCATTATCAACCGCTTTTTCAGTGATTGATGACTTGTCTTTTCACCGTTACTGAGTCCGGAACAACATACCTGGATAAATTGCAATTTGTCGAATTTGAGCTTGCAGCGGCACTAAAATAAGTCTGCTTGTTCCCTCCCATAGAATCCAAACCAGGTGCTATTTATTTCTAGTAAAACGGGTGAGCGTGGCATTGGTGTGGCTTGTGAATTATCCTGACCAATAGTCCACTCTTCGTTTGACCCTAATGAGCTGAGATCGTGGACTGCCAGTTTGACGTGTTGACTGCTTTCCTCTTCCTGCGTTTTCTTTTGAATAAATTTCTCATAGGTTTACGCTTTCAACTGTCGTTTCATTATTCTACATTAGATTCTTCTGTGCAAACTGCTATAGCAGGAAAAATGGGTTACATAATATAAACTGCACGCAGTTTAACAGAGCCGAATTGCAACTAGGAGCGGAATTCGACTGAAATTTAGCCTAATTAAGGTAGCCATCATGCGTAGTGTGCATCCACAAGAGATCAATGTCATCGTGTAGACCTGTCAGAAAACTCACTCAGCGTTACATTGTATCTTTTTTTGTATCTGATTTCAGGCATGAATCAGCTGGCTGCTGGGAAGAATCGAGCCATGATACGCATTGGTGGATAGACTGGCCAGAAAGCTGAAAAATCTTATTCTTCAGATACCACTAAAGTGTAATTTGGTTAGTGGTAAAGTAAAACGGTTTCGTTTTAAAGTTCGTTTTTACTCTTTTCTCTGAGAGTATGTCTGCTGCCACAACTTTCGAACTTCATTATTTGGGATGGAATGTCTCAATCACCCACCTACCTCTTGTCTCTTCAGTACTTTGCTGATTTAATACTGGTTGATCAACCTACGACATGAGCGGTTGCGATCTCGAGGGTAGATTTAACCCACAGTCACTCAACTAAGGAGCTCGTGCCTTAGAGGCTGTGCCATTCTTGGAAAGCTACAGTGGATTAACTTTTAAACGAGTATGGCCTCATATTTATAGTATACGGTTGTGGCCAACACTCCTTTGGTAGCCTACCAGCCCGTCACAACCCATTCACGAAGATATTCCATTAGTACTGGAACTCATCAACCGAAGCTAGCAGACTCGGTTGGCTGCGGACTTGAAACACTGATGTTCCAATAGACCGTACCAACAGGTAGCTGTGAACGTGTCGTTACCTACGAAACTGCCAGGAAACTTGAGCACCAGCAAGCCTGCCCACACGGCACGCTTATGGAAGCCAGCTCAATGCGTGTCACGTGCGAACAGGACGCAAAATTGATCTAGTTCTATGTATCTAGTTCTAGTATCTAGTTCTAGTATCTAGTTCCGCATTTGTTTTAAACAAGACAAATAAGATTGAAGACTAGTTTACCACATATGTCCGGTGTGGTTCCAATAATCGACCCAAAAACAGAGGTAATCAGTCAACTGACGGAAAAATGGACTGTATGCAAATGTGCTGGCATGGTGCAACCTACGATTGTTCGGCAACCGAACAAGTGTAAATCAGGTAGTGTGATGCAGAAAGGCTAGTTGGAGATTACCAATTTATGCAGATCGGAAATCAAACAAAAAGAATCATGTGTATACAGCACACATGCCTCACTAATATACTTGAGCATCAAGTATAAAGAAGCACACAACCGATTTGATTAAATCAGGAGATCTAGGCCTTTTTGAATCCAGCGAAGCAAGCGGATAAGAGGATGAAGTTCCAAAGCAGGTTGTTGTAGAATGAACACCAAGCCAAAGTCAGAGTATTCTGCACCTTCTGATTAGAACCAGATTTGTTGACATATTGGAAACGAAACTATGGAACAGATGCTCACCTATTTTCAAAACGTTCTTGTAAATCGTTAGACGCAGACGCTCAGTGCTCAAAACTTTAGCAATCATATATGATGTTCCTCAGATGCCTAGCAGTTCGAGGAAAGCCGCTTGTTTCCAAAGCACTGTTGTCAAGGTGTTATTTTCTTATCTTGTGGCTCTTTTTGGTTTACAGAAACCATTTGTGGTGTTTACATTATCTTTAGAACAAGAAACAGATTTTTCCTACCAAACTTTAAATCCTGGTCACAATAATTAAAGTTAGGTGGGAACGAAGCTTATGTCATATCGGTCTGCGAGGATTACACCTTCTAAACACCCTAAACTTGCACGAATTTCAACTGCAGTCGTTAACACAGACAACCTCTTTTTAAGATTCTCAACGAATACTGAATTGTACAAAACCGTTCACTTGTTCGTTTTCATGTTGTACAAGGAGCCTGCCCACATGTAGTACTTTGAGGATCTTTGCTCCAGTACATCTTCGTCGGTGCATCCCATCAGGCTTTTGCCAATTGCACAGGTTGAAATGATCTTCCGTTCACGTTAATTTCTGACTTTCTTGATAAGTCTAGTCAGTCACCACCAAGTTGCAAATGCTCATCTGAACTCCTATCCAGTTCTACTGAGAGTAAACACACCTTCCTTAGTGGAGTTTGTCAACTGCAAACACAGTGGTGGTTTTCTTAAAACAGCCTTTCTTTTTGTCTTCATTCAACCATCAACTGATCATTTGTTGTGTTTTGGATGAGAACCTTAGGTCTCAGCAATAGAAATGAAGTAAAGATCGTTGTTTCTGGTTGTTATTTGTTACGTCTGAGTGTTACTCAGAGGCGTCTTCCTAAAGATAAGTGAAAAACTGCGGGAAATTCACCGTCAAAAAAATGCACATCCGCCACCGTTTCCCTCATAGCATTTACCAGACTAAGGTTGCTTATAGAGGTAGTTGCTGTATTCACCACGAGCAACTTGAGGATCGAATAAACAGTTTATTTATGGGGAGATTTCCTAGGTGGGACTCTCGTATAATAAGCGGGTATCGCGTCACTTGAGAACCGATCTAAACAACGGTGGTAGTTTTAGTTTGATCTTTTGTGAGACCATGTATGCTACCCAATACACCGGTAACGTGAGGCCCCATATACCAAAGCAAGTTACACTAGATGGAGGGGTGTTATGAATAAACCTCTCCCCCTCACAAAGAAACACATGGAATAAAGTTTCGTGATTAACTTTACAACGTACACATTCTGTTCCAGCATGATCATTCAGTAATCAAGCCTGAAACACTACTTTCATGGGCTAGCAGTACGGAAACATTCGAAAGAAACGAAACAATAACCGAAAGAGAAACCTATGGTCTGATCCAAAATAAAATGAAAAAGACGGGATTACACTCCTCGAAAACAAACTAAAACGCGATGGGTTATAGCAAGTTTGTTGTGGAACAAAATAACATTATTTGTTTCATTGCTGAGTGCAAGGTGATGATGTACCAAGAATTTTCAGATTACCGGTGGTTGGCAATATACAGAAATATTGACAGCTTTGGTACCTGAACTGGATGTAGATCAGGTGGCTGCTGAGTTGGTTGCCCAAGAGTTTTTTGGCAACCGTCTCGTTCCTAACTGTGAGAGCCCCGTCAGTGCACGATTGGAGAGACACTTCCTGCTTACCCGTCTGCTTGTATATGGTTTCTCTTGATATAACCGGCTGGTTGAGGGAAAGCTCTATCGTAAATCCACTAGACTGTTTACGATTTGTGCAGTTTTGTGGTCTGCATTCCTTGTAGTCGATTAGTTCATTGAACAACACCCTTCTGGTGGATTCGTCCACAATTTGTTTTCTTGTGGTTTGTCTTTGATTTGACTGGCTCTTCAGGTAACTTCCATTGGGACAGAGCCCCAAGCTGCTTGAGAAAAGTATTTGTGCACAGTTAGCCATGTGGTTCATTAGATTCCCCCTGAACATTCACTACCTGTCGCAATTAATGCAACGAACAATTTTGAATGCTATTGCCTGTGGGAGGGGGCGCACTAGTTTCACGCGTGTCTTGTACTTAAATGCGTACATAAAAGTTTATTCCACTACCTTTAATTATTCTAAAATAATAAAATATACAGTGCTTAACAAGGCCAACTAGCACAATACGACATCCAACGTTAGCAGTGACACTCAGTTACGCTTAACTAGAAGTCGTTTGTAACTTGACAATTCGCAACGTCAATAATCAATCATTACGATCTGTGCTGATTCTGGTTAATACAAAGATACAAAGATAATTATCACGTGCTTCCGACTCGACTGTAGAATTACAAAGTCAGCCATTCTTCTGAGGTCACAACCAAAATTTCCGGATATCAGAAAACTGTAAAGTACAACATTCGCTGCTGGCCGTTGCATCGGCGCAGTGAAATTAGCTTAGTCTGCGGAGTCTTTCGTGTTAACCATGAAGTACTATGTCAACAGGCTTTCGTGGCCGGCGTTTGTTGCTGCGTCCTACGTTCATAAGCTAGTTCGGGCCATGATGTACTTCAGCACACTGATGCACAAGCCACTGTTTTCACACATTTTTCGCTTGCACTGAAACGTGGAAACATTGGTTTTATTAGTTAAAGCCTGAGCTTCAAAAACATTATTCGAATGGAATACAAAAGATGGTAACTCCACTCTTACGGAAGACGTTCAGCTTGAATGCACGGATGCATCTTACCCAGAGTAAGACATTTTTCAGTGTGACCCTTTGTATGAGTGTGGACGAAGACTTCATTCACAAACACATGGTGCGGTTCAATATGGATCACAGTATAGTGCTTCAAACTGGAGATGCACAATTCCTCTGCTGAGCGACTGTAAGTAAGGTGTAAATTTCCACCGTAAGTAAGTTTGACCCAAGAGCATATCAGCTGAACATCTTACTACCGAAATTGTTAAGAATTGCCATCCGCTATGAAGTTTGCTATGGAATTTTTTAATTCAACGCATGGACCTGCTGCATCGAAAAGGTAGTTTTAGGGAAAATTGGCATACACTTATCAGTCACGAAGATTTTATTCAGAGAACTAACTTTCTTGATCAGAAAACGGAAACTGCTTCACGTAACATAGCTTAGTTGTACCCTTTATAAAAAAGTGAAAATTTGGGTGGCTTTGGTGAACAATTGCGCTGTGGGTACCAGCCTCGGGTTCATTTGGCGAGTGTTCGGGGCTAATCTAGAGAGCGATTGCAGTTTCTCCAACGTTAGCCTACAATTCAGGATCGCATCTCTATCACGATGAAATTCACCTTACCTTTTGAAAAATTTTTCGAAGTCAGGTCAGGGTGATCTTCTGGTCACTGGCCCTAGAGCCCAGTTTGATTAATAGAGTGAAGCGCTCGAAGAGAAACTGGTCGAAGAATCAGCATACTTCGAGAGGAAGTTTTGGTTTTCCGAATACAGACGAGGGAAATATTTTCATAGTGATTCAACGGATTGACCATTATGAAAGTCTATTTCTGACTCCACAATAAAAGACCCCATCCATAAGGGGGATTCAGGTGATAAACAGGCTAAACAAATTTATGAGCAAGTTTCGCTCACAGGTGACGAAATTACGACGGGCTCTCAGCAAGTGGAACAGCCCTAACAAGTGCAGAGTAGTGTTCGAGAGAGGGTTGTCTTGTCCACTACCTCCCTGTGGATGGCGCTGGCCAGGCGACTAAAGCACAGTATTTTGAAGCACCTAACTTGGTATGACCAAACTGCCAAGTGAAGCACCTAGCACTGAAGGACTGAACAGCAAAAATGAACCAATAAACTGTATAGAGAAGGAAATTTAATGGGGATTGACATCAGAACTCCAATTACTGAGATTTGCATAGAGGGACATCTGATTTCAACAAGCAACTGTATACTGGGGGGCCTCAGGTGTCGAAACTCAGGTTAGCCACCCACAAATATTGGCTAGTTTCTAAATCGCCGGACGTTTGTGGACCCAAAATAATTGGCGTCTGCTTATGACAAGCATGTTTGAAAGGAATTTCAACAGACACAATGTTTCCAATAAGGTTTCCACAAACTCCTTCGCATCATAGTTGTTCTCAACTTAAAGACATATGCGAACAGAGGCACGAAATTCCAAGGGCGAGCTAAGCTGACCCATAAAATGAGGTTGAAAAGTAACTACGGTAGGTCTTACTGTACTCAATATGGCAACTTCTCAGGCATTTAACTTGTACCTTAGCTGTTTTTTGGTCGATGCAAGATCCGTATGTGTTGCACGCACTGAAGCTGTGAAACGGTTTTATTTAGTCTGGTAAAAATAAGCGAAATCATTAGGTTTCGTCATATTCAAGGAACTAACTGATCATATATTGCAAATCGTATTGATTTTCTCCAACACTTACGAAGTATTTCACTTCTGCCCAAAATGCTTGAGATACATTGCGAATTGGATAGGATCTACCGACGTCATCTGTGGTTCGTATTTTTTCAATACATCCCTCTGCAGGAGTCTTCGTACATACGATTCCTTTATCTGAAACGATTAAGTCAGCAAAACACACACAAAACTTCACCCTCGCCCAGTGACCAAACAGCCTCAGAAATATGAATTTCGATCGCATATCCAAAGTGTTCTAGTGGGACACTTCTGACACCGCATTTTGGAACCAACGCCTTACCCACAAACCCAGAAACAATATTCCAAGGCGCAAAGCAGTGCATCTGCGGCCTACCTTACTTATATGCTGCTTCAAGCAACACTCGAAAAGCATTCATTTAAGTCGCGAAGTGACGCAATCGGTCCTACATAAGCAACTATTCTCACGGTGGATAGTTCATCATCTTCATCGGCTGTGAAAAACTCGTACTTGTCGTACAGTGGCTATAGCTGCCACAATTCCGTCCACCGATGACTTTGGGAGGCCAGCAGATAGCTGCGCGTTGCAGGGGGTAGCTGATATAATTGTTGCCTAAATACAGGGTTGCCAGTGGAGTTTCAGTTGGGGAGATTGGGATGGAAGCTATGCATTGAAGGCAATAGCTTGGAGGTATGAGCGCAATTGAGGCGCGATTGTGACATGTCTGACAATGTCCTTAACCATTGATGTGCCTCGTCTTGGTGTCCCCATCCAGGGGGACGGCAACGACCAGAGCAACTGATTTTACTGGTAATGGATTTCACACTTCGCTGCCAAGTCTGTGTTTGACCTCCCCTGGTGGTTGTACGAAAAGAACCCTTTGAGGAATTCGGTCGACTGACATACAGAGCCAGCGCAACCTATGCAGTGTGATCAGCTCACCTATCGTAAGCGAGTTATCTCTTCCGAAAACCATTCGATATACTTCAGCATTACTGACCCGGTGTTCCCACCAGACTCGGGCAATGCTCCGAAGACATCGATGGTCGAACACTGAAAGTCTTTTGACGTTCTCAGCGGACAGGATCCTAAACCGCATATTAATATGGATTGCGCCGCATTATTGTATACTCGACCCTTGACGGATAGGTTGAGTCACGCCTACGCCACAGGTGATGCAGGTACACCAAAGCCGCTCTCGCCTTCCCAATCTGGATGGACATACCATCTTTCGCAAGACGACCGGGACTGATACAGCTTCCAAGGTAGACAAATTTGTCTACTACTCCAATCGACTCCTCCGCGAGCATGCGGTTGGAGTTCGATCCCACCTAGTCTTATAGTAGCAATTTGCAGGTGTGAAGCGCATGCCAAACCGTGAGGCAGAATTAGTTAGATTATTTAATACTGTTTGCATTACCACGTCGTCAGATCCAAAAGGACCATGTCGTCTGCGTACTCTATATCTGTGAGCGAATGCCTCGGGAGCACTTCGACCCCACAGGCAATAGAGGCTGTTAGTGAGTCTTCGATAATCGCATCAACGACGAAGTTGAAGAGGAAGGGTAAATAGAACAGCCTTTTCTGACACTAACTGATGTGATGAACTCAGGCGAGGGCTGCCCTTCACAAGTCCGCGGGAGTTGGAGTACAGCGCCTTAAGGAGGGTCAAGAATACATGGAGGACACCCTTGCTCCACAGACACTGACATAGTGCCTGACGGTCCACAGAGTCAAAGACAGCTTTCAAATCAACTGAATTGAATTTCTTACCAATTGCTTACCGGTCTTCCCACTAGATAATTTTTCCCGCACTAGAACTATCAGAAATAATATGGCTACTTGTTGACCTGTCAGTTCCACGCGCTGGATAGGTACTGTGTTATGCGCGGATAATTTCTATAACAACTAATTCTATTACTCGGTATATTCAACGATTCAGCCATCCCTAACAATCCGCAATATTTCACTGCTAGTTTCCCGAATCCAAGTACATGCGACGATGAGTTGCAAAACCTTACCGGTGGTTGCGTGCACATATGAGCCCGAGCATTTTTGAGTCTGATCACAAGACTTGTGGTGGCTGCGTAAATTGATGAATTAGCTTCCCTGAGTTTCCCAATAACTCAACACATGTTAGGACAAAAATCTAGACGCCGGATCCTGAAACACAGTTTTGGGGGGCCGAAGAGTGTCAACTGACGCAGTTTTCCGAGTGTCAATCTGTCGACAACTTAAACTTAACACTGTAGGACAGAAAATAAAATGTTCTCGAATGTTAGACACTACCCGAATCAATATACGTGGAGTGCATACCATAGGCATCATGAGTTGGACGGTCCTTCATGTGACTAGTCAAAGCCATACCGAAAGTTCGTTGCGTAATGACAACTGTTTGGTTTGATACTTATCCCGGGTCTTCTGATATTAAATGTAGACCGAAGACACCCTTTGGATAAACGGGAAACATTCCTGGACAAATTTCGAAGCACAGCTCTCTTTGGTGATCGGAGCTGAGAAATTGCAACCCTCATTTCGCGGTCTTTTTGGAGGAGGCTGACATGAGGTATTTTATGGCCGGAAGATTTCTTCACCCAGTGCTTCGATGGATGCAACCAACTATTGCTATTCAGCATGTGAGTTGACTACCTTTTTCACATACTTGTCTGGATTCGAATTCTCGATACCCTAACACCTGCGTATTCAACAGCAGGAATGTAATTATTATGGAGACAAGCGAAATAAATTATACCTCGGCCAAAATAAAAAGAAACAACTGCGGGTGAGCTTCTGAGAAAAAACAAGAATGTAGACAATAATGCTCGAAGAAACTAGCGAATTAGAGGGATGGGCATGAAAGATCATTGCCCACTCAGGCTATCAACACTATCAACACACTCCTCGCGGCTCTCGTGCACAGTGATTCCCTCGAAAGACACTCTTCTGAGGGGCCGTCACTCGAGTGTATCTACCACGATGGTACTAGAAAGCCACGACCTACCTGGAGATTCCTCCGAAGGGAGGCCGCCAACAGGAGTTAAATGCTTCATTTACCCGTGACGATTACAACTGTATCCGGTTCACATTCGGTGACTTTTGAATGTGGAACTTCGACTCTGCTTACACACGGAACAGAAAGTACGGGAAAATTCCGCACTGTAATTTAAAGTCAGGAATTAACGATGTTCTCAAAATATTTTGACTGGTGCGACAACTAGGAAATGAAACGAAAAGTTTTTCAGCGCTAATATAGGTAGAAATTAATATTTATTCCGCACAAAGTAAAAGGAGATTCTTTTATACACCGCACTATAACGAAGTACCAGAAGTATTTCCAACAGCTATACGCCAGTTTTACAGCAAAACAAACCCTCGAAATTTACTCCCTAATCAAGGTAGCAGAAATTACCACGTCAAACAAAGAAAAAACCATGGTTGACATCACAGCGAAACACAGTCAATATCTGCGTGAACTCGTGGTAGATCCCAACAAATGCATGGTACGTTGGGCAAAGGCCCGCGCTCAAGTGGTACTTTCGGAAGACCTACTCGAAACCATCGCGAAATTCCAGAAGAACTTGAAAGAAGATATTCGAAAGCACACTGAATTGCTAAGCCCAAAAGGAGAAGTATTTCAAGTGGCGAAAACTGGAGCAATTCAAGCTGCGAAACAAACCTCATCACTCCTTCCTCTTTGCCATCAAGTAAGTTCTCCTGTAACAGCTACCTAAAAGTCTAGATTATATGGAAAACCATGAAAATTTAAGAACTTTTTTGCATGTCCACACAACGTAAGCATTCGTGAGCGCCTGAGTGCCAGTCAGTATTATGCCAAAACAAATATATCCATTTTCACATTAGAGCTTCGCGGAATAAACACAGAAACCTTACTTACGACAAGGTATTACCGCTAGTGGTTGACGAATAGACAATGGAAAGAATTTTTGCAACTGCCGCTTTTCCTTTTTGTACTTATTTTAAATAGGTCCCACTTACACACATATCAACAGACGTGTGGTTCGAGGATGGATCGGTTTGGATCGAGTCCACGTCAAAAGCTGTTGCACAATCGACGGGTGTGGAAATGGAGGCGCTCACAAGTGTATCAGTCGCAGCTCTGTCAGTCTACGACATGCTCAAATCTTTCAAAATAGGCCGTATTGTCATTGCGCAAATCGAACTAGTCGAAAAACACGGAGGAAGGTCCGAAAGTTAAACCGGTGCCAAGCAAGATAAGGATATTAGCACTTATCCCAATTACCGTTTATCCTATATGAATTTATAACATAGCATGAGACGAGTCTGTTTATTCTTCTTCTTCATTTAGAATGTCCAGCTATGTACAGTCAGGAGTTGACAGTAGGGTGAAGTAATAAAAAACCGAGTAGAACCTCAAATTCACATTTAAAAGAGAGCTTGGACAGAATTACAGTTTCAGACGACACCTCCTCGAAACCCTTCCACGCTTACCGGGGAAGCATACCACATTCGGTCCGACGATTCCCCGTAAAGGATTTCGTTGATATCAAGCAAACAGCGGTCTGCTTCCAAATCATCAATAATCATTGAGTGTTTTGAGTCGGTCAGAATTTGTAACACATACACTGGGCACTTTCTGAATAGACGGAAATTCGGACGTGGTAGAAACCATTTAGACTCGTAAGTTGTAGGCATATAAAAGTAAAAGAAAGTTCGAGTAGGGGGCACTCCTTCCATCAACAGCTGATAAAAAGGGTGTTGAACAAATGATCGAAAAAAGTCAGAGAAAATGGGCTCGCTACGGTTAGGAGTAGATGGGGTGGCGATAACTTCATCAGCAAATGTGTCCGGAGAAGAGGAACCGACGAAGTCCACCAAAAATGCGCGTTTTGGATGAGAGGGTAGTCCACCGAGTAAGATTAAACAATAATGCACAGGAAACGGTAGTTCAGACATGTGCTGCTCCAGCTCTTGTAGAGAATCAAGGAATTTGACAACCTTATGAGCATCCGTTTCCTGTCAAAAGAAAAGCGTTACTGGATTTCATTTCCAGATATAGCCCCTACCTTGCATGATCGCAAATATTCGTAGGCCGTCTTTGGTTTTTGCATTAATGTGAAGTCGGGGAATTGGCCGCTTTGATAAAGAAATAAGTTGGTTAGTTTGTGAAATAGACGGAGACAATCATTTGGTGCCAGACCTTGATCGCCGATCGATAATCTGCAATTGGAGATCTGGTGCATTGCGCCAAGCACATTCGGCATATGTCAACCACGTATCACAGTTACGAGTAAAGTGTAAAGCTGAAAAAACAAAAGGGACACTTACCAATGACGGACAAAATAATCGAATATTTCAATGGTGTGTGATTCATAGAGGTAACAGAAAATAAACGATCCTGAATGAAAAGGCCGTACGAGGCGGGAGCCTAGTTGTGCTTTTGATGTGGTTTTGATGGGATATATTCGGGCATCACGTTTGCAGAAAGCCTCGCTAAAACGGAGAGGGATGTGGATGTCGGTTACGTCGGTTGTTGATTGGTAGTTCAAATCATTAGCAAAGCCTTCGATTTTGAAAAGACAAGTCCTCGTTAATAGACAGAATCAAAGCTGGTAGCACAATTAATCGTATACTGGAGCCGAACTCAACAACCCTATAACAAAGGGGAGTACCATTCCACTGCTGCTCTGTAACCTGGATTGTGGCAGAGTGACGCAAATGAATTTACCTTGTAGACACTCACGATTTCAGCTATTTTTGGTAATGGGCCTCATGGTCTGAGCTCAGTCCTTCGACCGTTTCACACCAAAGGGTAATCAATCGACCTGCGTTTCGTTCATTCAACTGACGTGTGAGACCAGGACTGTGGATCTCTGCAACACCGACATTGCTTACTGACATCCGTATTATTCTGCGTCTAAACTCCACGCATAATTAACCATGAACCAACCAGTATTAAGATTGGAAGGCTGCTTTGGTGGATAGACACTAGATAAGCATATGCAACATACATCGGCCAGTATATTTCAGCCCCTAGTTAGGAGAACTTGGTGCGCACATACTGCTACCACCTACGATGCTTCGAACGAAATGAGGGTTGGTCGATGGAGATGGGTTCGCCAGGTTGTACAACCATTTACCATAATAGCTTTCGCAATCATCCTGTAAACACTGACCGTCCGCTTCAAGGAAATTACTTCTGATAACCCAATAGATACCCACTGGCGTAGTTTTCAAAGTGCACCGATTATATCCTTTACACAGTAATTGATGTTCGGGGGACTGGAAATGTGCGTACATAGATTAAAAAACTCAGTCACTTCAATAGGATTACAAAGGAACTTAGAATACCACAATAAGACTGGAGGTAACGGGCACAGGCGGAAACGAGGAATTACTGTTATAGTCCACCTTGAAATTTGATTTGAACCTTGGTGAGCGATTAATAACAACAGAACAATAGACGTTTCCAGGAAGTAACCTTGAAGCAAGAAGGTAGATACAAAGAATGTGCACGTCACGATGAATCGCACTTGTTCGTGGAACCTTCCAAACACCTGAAAATCCTCAAAAACAGCGCGTAAATGGTCCAGGGCATTTTCGCAAAATTCGGAGGCACGCGCAAAAAAGGTCATTCCACGGTTTAGTGAAACCGCCCTGTGAGTGATTCAAGCCGGCTACATTAATAGAGAAAAGAATCTCTGTCACATAGTTGTTTCCATCGACGTGATGCAATCAATGATAGATTCAAGATGTGGGAACGTTGGAAGTCTAATTATCCCAAAATACTTGGAAAGCGCTTCTAATGCGCATTGATCGAAGTGGATCCAGCACCCAACAATCAAAGTTCGCACCCAACGAGTAGTACATAAAGGTATATGAACTTCATGTAGGAGAACACCTATGTGGAGCCCCTATTGTGATTTTTTTAAAACTAGAAGTGAATCGATTAGCTTGATTAATGGGCCTCCAAAGGCCTGTCCGCTTGAAAAAAGCAAGCGAACCCGGGTTCGCAACAGGCTCATCGTTCCAATCACTACACCCTGGTGTGAATGGTCACACAGTTCGAAAGGATTTCGGGCTTCGTTCGACGAACTCCAAGTCATAGGTGGGTGGTGTATTTATGGGGAAGGAGTAGACACCTGCCGCAAGCCAGTGGCAATTCTCAGGATTCACTCTCTTGTGAAAACGTTCCATCGCATGTATAATAAACTCTGTGAAACATTTCAAGGGCGTTCCATCCGAGATCAAGACCGTCTAAACGGATTCTCGATTCCGTAAGCAAGAAAAAACAGGATAAAAACAGGCAACTGTGTGTTATCGGTCTTGCGGCGGTGCGTCACACATCGCAAATATGAGGCACACGCAGAACCGTAAGGCAGAATTATTTCGATGAGTGAATATTGTTTGTATTTCCCCAGGTCAGACACAAGAAGAGCTAGGGCGTCTCTGTGCTTGGCATTCACATTCAACGCCTGACTCCGTTTGGGCGAGTCAGGCTTCTCACCTATTCAAAGTTTGAGAAGGTTGAGGATGTTTCGCACCCAAGGCCTCTAATCAATCACTTAACCGGATAAAACTGTTTAAATCTCTGAACACCACCTATACTGAGAGAAACTTCGGAGGGAACCAGCTATTAGATGGTTCGATTAGTCTTCCGCCCCTATACTCACGTTTGACGATAAATTTGAAGGCCAGAATCGCTGCTGTCCTTAACCAGAGTTCCCTCTGGCTTCAACCTACGCAAGCACAGTTCACCATCTTTCGGGTCTCAACATGTACGCTCATGCTCCACCCTGATGGCAAATTCTGAATAGGATCATCACACCATGGGACGGGCTGGCGATGCGCCTGCCGCTCGATGCTTGGTGATACCGCGCATGAGGCACGACAGGATCTCACCTCAGTCCGGACAAGCCAGACCTTCACTTTCACTTCGCCTTTGGGTTTCGTTACGCCCAATGACTCGCGCACATGTTACTCTCCTTGGTCCGTGTTTCAAGACGGGTCAGGTGGATAGTCTACCGCAACACCACAGACTATTGGCCCTGGAAACAGTGACACGCACGCAACCGCCGACCGAACGAATCCGAGATATCATTAGGCCTGTGAACACAGGCGGATAACAACCGAACCCGGACACGCCGACCGACTGGCACGCACGCACACACCACAAGCCGCCGTCTCCGACATACTGCACATAACCGATGTGGTCAGCTGATTACACCCGAGGACCGAACGCCTGCAGCAAGCCACAAGCAAGCCAACGGGCTACCTGCCATCCCGACCAGACAAAGCCACAAGGACAATGCAAGGCCGGTTTAACCGCAACAGCAAGACAGCGATGCCGGTCGTGGTGACCGCTCTGCGAAAGTGCACTGGCAAGCTGGCCCGAATAAACTCGAAGCGCGCAACACTTGATAAGTGCATCGCGCATCTCCACCCGAAGGTGAAGACCTGCTGCTACGCAGACCCCGAGCATCAACCAATTTGACCAAGCTCAAACCACACTCACCAGCTAAATCCACAGAGCTCACAGTTCAACTCCACCCGTTTACCTCTGAGCGGTTTCACGCACTGTTTACTCTCTCTTCAAAGTACTTTTCAACTTTCCCTCACGGTACTTGTTCGCTATCGGACTCGTGCAAGTATTTAGCCTTGGATGGAGTTTACCACCCACTTTGGGCTGCATTCACAAACAACCCGACTCCAAGGACTACTCAGGAAGGTTTGTTGTTTCTGCCTCTCCACCCCAACGGGCCTTTCACCCTCTTTGGGCCATGTCAGCATTACCGTACTCATTGCTGGACTTGGAATGGAGCAGCACCTCCGCGGAACGACCTAAACGCCAAAATGCCTAGTGACCAATTGGCCAATTGGGTGCTGGGTTTTTCCCTGTTCAGTCGCCGTTATCGAGGGGATCCTTGTTAGTTCAGCGGGTAATCACGTCTGATCCGAGGTCAGGAAAGTTAAGCACCGAAGTGCAAAACAGATTTGCATCGAATGCATTGCCACCACTGGAGCCTCAACCAAAGACAAAGGACCAATCAAGATTACTGATCTCGACGATATTCAGTGGACATTTGAAAGTATAGAGTTCGGAGAAGCGAGAAGAGATAGGCCACAGAGTTCACTCGACCGACCTGAGCATTCATATCATCCGTAAGGATGAAAAGGTCAGTCTTCTTTGTTTGGGGAATAAGTCACGACAGACCGCAGTTGGTAATGTTTTTCTTAACGTCAGACCTGTACACAGAGTACACGTCCTAATCAGCGTAATCGATGAAGCGTGAGTAGCCCATGCATGTGGGAGAATCCTTTCTACCTAGAACCATACGACGTACCCAAACATTCCTAATCCGATGTCCCCTCCAGACTCGACCAATGCTCCGGAGAAACCGATGGTTTCTATACATCCTCTATGCAAAGAGTTCATGTTTCTGATCCGTAAAGCAGTATGAATCGCACCGCCGCGGTGTACACTCTGCTCTTGATAAACAAACTGACATCACGTCGAGGCAAAAGCTGCGCTGGCCTTCCCGATTCGAGAAATGATTTTGCCTTCAGCCAGTCCACCGGAACATACAAAACCACCCAGGTCAATAAATATATCTACCGCGTTGATTGGCTGGTCTACAGATGAGACTCTGGTTCGATCCCATCTAGTCTTCAAGCAGCGGCTTACATGTCGTAGGTGCGAAGCGCACACCAAACCGCGCGGCAGTATTATTTAGGTTGCTTAAAATAAGTTGTCTCTCTAGAAACTGAAAAAAAGACAACAAAATCATATTCGTACTCACCGGCCGTAAGCATTTCGATACTCGAGGCCCCAGAGACGGGTAGAAAAGTCTTAAGCAGCACGTCAATAACAAAGTTAAAGAGGAATGGCAAAAGATGGTAGACACGCCTAACACCAGGTGAAGGCCTACTGTATATCCGTACGCCCCACTTGAGTAAACAAATGGTGCCTGAGAGACACGTTAAATGAGGTTCAGGGATATGCCGCTTTGAGGCCGTAGGTGTATCAAATTAGCAAACGCGAACCCAGCCTTAGAGATACGTGCACTGACCTCACCTGTCACACTACAATTGGAACTAATACGACTTCCAATATATGGCAAACGCTCCACAACTTCCAGTGCCTCTCACTAAATGGTAAAGGGAGTGTTTAGTGACCTCACACTTTGTGGGTGCAAAACACACACCGAAAGACCGGATGACTGGTCAGTTCATCCGAAAACACCTGCGCCTTTTCACATTCGAACACAAGAACGATGTCGTCTGCATATTCCAGATTGATAAGGTTTTCAACAACAGCTATTTGAACACAAGTTTTGAAGACCTTTCAGCTTTCATTTCAGTATCTCATCGAATGGAGAGAGTGTACACCTCTGACGGACAACACATCGTATACGGCAGCTTCTTCAGAGCTCTCCGTATACTGTCATACGTCCGAGATTCTGAGAATATAAATCGTTTATTATGTTTACAAACTTCGGATGCGTTCCTTATTGGGCAAGTGTGTTACGGAAAACAAACCGGTCAATCCGGCCGAATACGCCTTGGAAATCCAGGAATACAAAACTGCGCGTCGTCTATACGTATGACGTTGTACTAGCACCTGACGGAGTGTGAAGACTTAGTTAACGCAACTCCTACCAGGCTGGAGTCCCACTTGCTGCTCTCTAGTCAGTGTGTCACGGGCCACCATAAAGTGACGAAGCACACATGACGCCAACAGTCTCGTTACGACCGACGGTAAGCTGATCTCCTTATGGCTACCACACTCAATACGAGTCCTCTTTTTTGAAAATGGGCGCTATCACTAGCTCTTCCCAGTCGTCCGGGGCAATCTCTTTTTCCTAAATGCAGGCAAACAGATCAGACAAGCGCTGACTGAGGACTTCACCCCCGTCTTTGAACGATGTGGGTGGGAGGTCATCCGGACCAGATGCTCCGTGGCGCTTGAGAGAACATACGCAGTCATAAACCTTCGAGGCAGTAGGAGTTTCCAGGTTAAGACGGTCAGGTCCTAAAGAACAATTCGATCTTTTGTAATATTTCACCAACATTTCATTTCGTCTGTGCTGCAGCGCTCCTTCTTGTATTGGTCCCTTTTCAACATGGTCAATTTTTATGCGGTCTCGCTTGTCTTCTTCTTTAGAATTCGCCCACCCAAGTACCTAGACTATTGAACGCGATAGAGTAATTCAAATCAGTCAACTAGCTACAACACAGTTACAACACAGGTTCGCCGTCCAGGGTTCTGCTTCAGCTGTAGGATCCAAATGAGTGGTAGCGAATGGCTGCGAGGATTGTTATTCGAAGTTTTCGGCCCAGGGGTCAAAACGTTCTATATTCGAGATCCTTGGTTTCACTCATAGGCGTTTCTGGGGACCGGTCGCACGGATCAACTGAAATAGCCTTCTGGCATTCCCAGTCTTCTAAGCCTCTTGCGTTTTCTCAGGCTTCCGTGTCCACCAGGCTTCATGGTCGACGCGCAAGGTCACTTTCACTTGACGTCCGATAATTCGTCGGGCCAAATTATGCTCGGGACCGGCGGGGATACTTTTTTGAGCTTCAAGCAGTGCCACTGTTCTGTCTGATATCTAGTACTTGAACGGACCTGGTAGCGACGTGCCACAGGCAAAACTCCCAGCATTGTGTAAAGAAGTGGCGATCTTGTTCCAGAATAAATTCACATCTGATGGTGAAGCAGTTGGAAGAGACTCCACAAGACGATTCTGATAAATTCGTCTAACTTCCGGATGTGCCCGTTTCTCAGTTGCTAGGCGATTTGTCCGCACTTTAAGGGGCCTTGGGAAATGAAGCGAGAAGCGACTCTGGTAGAGCAAGTGTTCGGTATCCACATGTGCTTCGAAAAGAGCGATAGTCAGTTACTGATCCGCGCCATCGGTAACAGACAGCGATGTGATCAATTTGGGTTCATGGCTGGCACGCTGGAGCACTTTACGTGGCCAGACGACTTCGATTATTTCGGAAGTTAGTACTGCGTAAAACCAGCCTGCGCTCAGCATATCGCTGGAGTAGTTCGCCAGTGTCCGCTCATACCAAGTCCAATCCACGTCAAATACCTCATTGTGTTCCAGATGTGCTAAGCCTGCCCATTTGTGCATTCAGATCTCCAGCAACCACCACATCTGAGCTTGTAGCTCGCCGCAGCAGGGCATTCAGGGCGTCGTAAAACCTGTCTTTGACGGCGTCGGAGCTACAGTCAGTTGGGGCGAAAGCAGACACGATAAACGGACATCTATCAACTTCCCGCTTGCGAGACTCCTTCAGAGACGTTGCCAGACGAACCGCACAGAGGCGACTATCGACAGGTATCCAGTCAAGCAAGGATACTTCTGCCCGGTGACTAAGCACGAAACCAACCCTTGCACATCCCGCCGCAGTAGCCTCTGGATCACCAGAGGTGCGCAGCCGGAGGCGAGTGGAGACTGATGGGGCGGTTAGCTCAATCACTGTGCTTGCATTTGGAATTCTTGTTTCTGAGACACAGCGCACATCAATGCCAAGCGAAGTTTAGTGTGAGAGCAAGAGCAGCTTGTTGTCCTGCTTGCTTCAGAGTGCGGACATTGAAGTCGGCCAGATAGACTGGGTGTCGAGGCTTGAAGATTGATTTGCAGATATCTGAGGATGTCAGCGCCATATGACGAGCAGTTGCTGCACGCAAAACCGATGCAGGACGAACGGCGTCATCAGTCCTAAGTGCTGGGCCTACAAGGGTAGAGTTATTAATGGGGTGGGGAGAGGGAGAAGAAAAAGTATGTATAAGAGAAAGAAGGGAGGCGTCGGCAGTAGCCTGTTTTCGCTTATCCGCCCTGCTGTATGCAGCGAGTAAGGCGACCCGGCTGATGGCACCACGCGACGGCCGATGTGGCATGAGTTTATTTTTAAACGTAGGTATCATGGTTGTACGTGGGCTGGGATACTGTCAGGGCGCCCACACCTGGACAGGAGGACGATTAGAGTCCTCAACAAAAGCCTTTGGCTCAAAAGCCAGCGGTGTTTGGCGGGAAATGCAAATGCATTACCATTTCTACGGAACAAATCGTCAACCTGGAGGACCAGGAGACTGTGTTCGTCAGACCTCTAACCATTGAC
>SJOL01006348.1:397615-498664 GCA_004794785.1 Opisthorchis felineus | reverse complement strand
GGTTCGCGGTTCAACCCCGAATCTCTGCGTCTTGATTGCTGTTGCTCAAACGTGGACAGCAAGCGAGCTTCCTTCGGGTGGCATGACAGCTAGGAACAGAACGGGTGATACAGTTGAACTAGGTATTTTTAGGGAACACACTTATTTTCATATCAAGTTGGGTTTGACCAGAGACTCACCTGGAACCCAACTGAATCTCTCGTTTATGATGTTTACGAGCAACTGAATGTGCTGCATCAGGCCACCTCATTTTCCAGTTAGTACGATATTGGAGATGTCGTGATACATGTATTACCATATTACCATATTCTCTTGTTTTACTATTCCAAATGCTATATACACATCAATTTGAACACAAAGGTCTACTTGCTACACCGTGTTGAATTCTGAATTTCTAGTTCATTTGTTTATACTGATATACGCGCTGACTCATTTACTACATTCTGACGTCACTATTGGAACAATTCATCACGCATGCTGGAATGGAACCATCAAATGTTAATTCAACTGCGCGAAAGGTGGAAGATTATTTGGAATGGTTTGTCATATGGTATCTGACAAATTCCGATATGGATAATAAGAAACTCATGGTGTATTTTCTATATTTGGTTGTCAAGGAAGCTTATACATTGATCAAGTATTTAACATATCCTGAATCTCCAAATTAATTAGTTGATTATTCTAAATTATTCTATTCTATACTGTTATTCTAAATATACAGGCAAAACAATGGCAATCGCAATATCAAGAGCACTCAAACTGAAGGAATAAGTTTTTGGCTAGCCTCCAAAAGCCAGTATGTCTTTCTACGAAGACACGCGACAGTCAGCGTTTTTATACGCAGCAACTAATTAACGCCCTCTGACAAAGCATTTTTCTTGTTTTTGTTATTACTATTCCTTTTTTGCATTCTAAGTTCCACTCAACGGACGCACCAGTCACTGCCGGGAAGTACCGTTGTTACTACCACTTTCTGCCCCACAATTCGGGGGACGATTCAACTTCGCTTAACTTCAAGCCGCCAAACTTCAGATTGAATCTCAGTCCCAATACTTTCTTTGTGATTTTTACGTTGGGTAGATACGTTTCTGGCCCTTTTTTAAGAAGGACCATCCAGGTGTTTCGCCCGCCTCATGCAATGTGTGCTGCATTGGCTCAAGCCAACTTTTCGCTGTCACTGCTGGGGTTTCCGCCAAAAAGGTAAGAAATTCCTCCAAGTGCACAATATGCAATGAGACTGGTCATCATACGCCAAAAACGGAAGCCCATTGCTGAATTTTTTCCACTTTCACTATGTAAGTCACCAAGGTATCGTCGGTTAGGGATTGCTCCTGCTCAACCGCGTATAAAATTTGAGGGTATATCCCGATCTCCTACTCCGTGGCTAAACTTTGAAGTACTGGGATGCCAGAATAATCATCACCCTAACATGAGTCGCTCTATACTGTCAAAAATATAGGGCTCAGACAATCGGCCATTATCCTGGCTCAGTGATAGCGAAACCGGGTCTTGTGCCACCTGAGAAAAAGTATCATAGCCATGATAGATAAGCTTTCGGTAAGCGAACTAGCCACCTCAAGATGCACGACGCATATTTAGAAGCAAACTAAAAGGCAACTATGCCTTTTCCGGCGGCATTCTTCCTCCCACGCCAGCATAAGTTCGAAGTAGGTCACACTTAAGGAGAGGATGCGGTGTATTCCAGGATTGTCCTACCTCCCCCCCCCCGCAATGGCACCACGCCACACATGGTGTTATAAACTGTTCACTCACCGGGGAGACTCCCGTGAAGGCCCGATACCAATGGTACATTGGTAATTGGATTTAAGCATTTGGATAATTACGCAATATGAAGCTCCGTCGGCAGACTGTTATGTTTCCAACCTGACCCATCAACATATGTATTTAGAACGCCACCACCGAAGACCGCTTATTACCACGGGGTAAAATTTGCAACGTTCACACTTCACTATTCCAGCAAATGGTCATTCATTTCTCACTTGATGCGCCTTCCTTTCCCAGTGGACAAATTATAACCAAAGTTGCATTAGCATTTGACCCACTTTCAGGGTCCAAAATGCGAAGTTCTCGTTTCTCACCCCGAGATCCGAAAACCGTTTGCAGGATCCCAGTTCACAGTCACAACCACAAGAGGTGCGTGATCTACACCCAAATTCTGAGACAGTTGATACCTTTTGACAGTTGTTACCTGGTCGGAAATATATCAACCACTCTTATAAACAATCCCGCCATAGCTCGCGGAAATCCGTACATACCACGGGCTACAGAAGAACGTTTTTAAAACTTTGGGCAATCCTGTGAAAGAGGAGTTCTTCCCCGCCTTCAGGAATTTTCTTATCTGACAGAAAGTTTTAAGTGAATCAACCGTCAATAGGTTTTAATATACGTGTCATGTTATCCCGGAAAGATTGGGTAATTTACTGTGACAAATTGCGATAGATGCGATTACACACTCCGCGTGCTCTGATTTAATTGACCTAGCCCCTTGACCCCTGCGTCTGCTAAAATTGGTCCCCTGAACTACCCTGCACCAGGACCAGAACAAAAAGGACGTATGTTGATTGCTTCATTAAAACCTAAAGTTAAACCCAACAGTATACATAATTCAGCTCACATTTTGGCAAGACCCTTGCACAAATTCGAGATGTTTGCCAAGTTAGGGGCACTACCAAATAGCTTAATCACTACACCGGACTCAAAGCTGTGGAAAAATGGAGACCCGGTGGAACTTTAGATGCAACCTCAAGACGTCACAACACACCATTAAACGAACAGCAATCGCCATTCAACACTTGAACAAAAAGAGTGAGTTGCGTAATCCCAGGATGGTTAAAATGTGCGTAAGCTGATATCCAGATAACGTGTTGACAGTACTCTTGATCAGGTACAGCTGAACTCTCGATGCAGCAGGCCTTTCACTGACACGAAGCCCAAATGACTACAATCAACAAAGCAGTGATAACGTCAACAGATAATTCATGAACCAAGTTGGTGCTGGGTTAAGGAAAAAGCATGGCTAGAAATGAAGAAAAACTTCCAACTTGGCCGTACTTAAAGGCTGGCGAGGATATAAAAATAAGCAGCGCGTCAACGAAGTGGAGGGAAGCCACGCATTCCAATAATAAAAGCCACTTAGACAACGTATTTGTCCCAGCTTACCGGTTAAAATGAAGGACTTTCCTGTGACGAAGCAAAAGAAGAAATGGCAGCCCACTTTTAGACGGTGAAAAAGCATCAGTGAAGCTCTATCCGTGCACACATGGTTTGCGCCCGGTCCATTGGAGATAAACGTATAAGACGTTGTGTATAATGGTGGTGGCTCCCCTCAGCTCCACAGCTACGCACTGATGATGCCACCTCGCTTGATGATGAAGTTTTTCCAACAAAATTGCCCAGATCGGTGGAAAAACCGACGACCGTACATAATGTGCGAGGCAGTGACCATAGTTGGCGAGATGTGCTATGTTTATCCTTGACCAACTGGCACATATTTGTGATTTTACAACATCCGCCTTCACAGTGGTTCTCCTACATTGATTGCTAATAGCGAATTTTCCCAACACTTCTCCAGGCTAACATGCACGGGACCCTAAAAACTTCCCACCATACCAGGCCCCGCTTTTGCGTTGCTAGGATCTAAGGTTCAAACTAATGGTAGGATACAAATTGTGCGTTCTCGTAACATCACACCTGTGTTTCAGTGGCTTGGCTTCTTGCCGAAAACACCTCGATGTTCGCTCTCATCAAAATTTTGGAGAGGTTGCCTAAAGAGTTGAAGTCAGTTAATCCAATCTGGGCCTAGGTAACGGAGTCAGTAATGTTGATGAAGTTGCAAGCGTCACTGAGTTGAACCCATTGAACGTTACCCAGCGGTTCAATTTCTCCGTCAGTTTGAGGCACTCACCCGACACACTAACAACGCGTACTTTGCGTGATCAACTGGTGGCATTCTAATCACCCTAGATTTGAAGTCAGAGTAAAGTCAAAGCCTAAGTCAAGTTGAGGGCTAACCGATACACCCTTGATGTACATGGTGACAAAGTTTTGTCCGCGAGGGATTTAATCCTGAACGTAGCAGTCGCAGGCTCTGAGTAAATCCCCGCGTCAAGCAAACGTTTGCTTGAGCCCTTGAAGTTGCCCCTGAAACATCCTCTGTGATCTATCTCGCAGCACTTGCCGCGACTGTTGTTCCTGTAAGGACCACTTCCAAGAATTTCGCATACTCAAACAGCACACAATTGGTTGTGTTGTGTCAAACTGCGCAACAGGGATCTATTGCAGAAATCTTGGATTCCGTTTCTCTGGAAGTGTGTCGTTTCTCCGAAACAGGCACACAAGGCCCTAACTTAGCTGTTCATCTCAAGTTGTATGATTAATTTGTTCATGTGTAGGTCAGTTACGGATGGAGAGCTTCAGTTAAAAATTGCCGTTCCTTCTGTGGCACGCTTATCTGTGACGCCTATCATATCACTGTACGAGATCTATCAGCCGTTCGCAGTCCCCCAGGCGGTTCAACCGGTTTCATTAGCTCAGAGATATTTACATGGTCCAGTTGAAAAGTTGCTGGAGCCGGACAGTCACGTGAGTGATGAGGGCTGGTTAGACGTTAAATTGAGGTAAGTCAGAAGCTGTGCTGCCCGCCTTTGCAACTGTTTTTATCCAAGCCATCCAACTCCACCGAATGTTTACTCGATACCATAGAGGTAAGCAGGTCTTATTACTACCTGAAAAACCATTCCATCAAGTTGTGCCCAGGATGCTACGCAGATGCCTCAAACGCCAGACAATGAAGAGCTCGAAGGATTTCAGAACGCGCGCCCGGATCAGCTGATCCAATCTCCTGGCCAAAAGTAGACAGGTTTCAACGAAGCAATTTCTGAGATAGATGGAACGGGCATTTATTTAGACAATTGTCGTCTCGAGCGATATCCAATACGCTACAAACAATTGTTCACCTGGCTTCCTTCAATGTAACCCATGGTGCAAAATAACTAACATGAATCGGTACCAACTAACTATGACTAACATAAATGAAGGGTGAGAACTTCATGCGGAGTCTGTCGAGAACTCAGCCTGATTGCCATGGAATTCAAGCTCCCATTTTAAAATTATTTTGGCATTATTTTGAGAGGGCGACTCTGGCGTGGGATGCTGCTGATGTGACAGAAACAAGCTGAGTTTCCGTCGTTGCTGATGCTTTATCAACCATATCCTTATTGTGACTGGTTGTCGAACTTTGCCAGTCTTTCGAACGTTCGGCCGCAGTAATCTTCCCGGATCTGAGAAATGCGTTAGACTTCATCTGGCATTGGAAACCAACGCTGGTGCCTGGAGAGCGAAGGCGTCCCTTCTAAATAGATATCCCATATGTAGAAACAGCGTGCAAATCCTGTGGGCGCGCACGGGTTCACGGAAAGATTAAGCCTTTGCTTACCACGTCGAGTGTGTTAAGACGGGGCCATCTTTCCGCAATATGTTATGAGGCGATCCGCTCTATATAGCCGAGCATCACATCCACTAGGCATAACTGCCGCGGACCGGCTACGGACCACACGATGACATTTCCTGTTTGGCCAGAACATGAGTGGTTCTGGCAGTTTTGGCTTAGCGCTTCTCGTTCCACCACTAACATTTTGCTAGAACTGTCCTAGCAATTTTCCCTGGTCTCCTTGAAAGGCTTCCTCAAGCTATCGTGCACTCGTTATGCCATATTCGTTACTCTATGCCTGGTGGGCTACCCAACAACGAACATCGTGCAGAATGTGCGATGGACGAATACGTTATCGGTAACACAAACTATCCTATCGTATGAAAGCAATTAATCGAAAGACGTGATTTATGGCACACGTCTAGAGAGTTAAGTAGCGATTTGGTTTTGTAGCCAGTAAAAGCGAAGATAGCTAGCCACAATATCACATCACAGGTTGCACGTATCCCAATGATGCACCGAGTTCAGTTGACATAGTGCAAAATATACTGGTGCAAAAAATGAGTCTCAGGATTGCTTGCACTCGATGACGTCTTTTTTAATTGTTGTTTACTGTGTATCCGATCAAGAATATTCTTCAGGTATTCAATGCTAGTTTGTTCCAGCTTATTATGGTAGTTTGAAAAGCCGGACTATGCTGCGGTTCGGTGGAGCGGTCCAAGTTTCCTAGTGACCGATAGCTAGAACTTCATGACTAACGTGCACTAAACTATAAAATGATCAATTAAATTGAGGACAGTTACGTTTTATTCATGAATCGAATCGTTTTTATACAGTGAAACCATGGCCATTCTAACCAATCTTGGTGGGTTGAGGCAGTACTCATCTACTACTGACAGTATAATGGTCTGGGTGACAGAAACAAATGATACCTGAAAACGAGGAGAAAGCGGTTGTGTGGTACCGTTTCCTTTTCGGGGTCAATGTATTTGACACAACTGGCAGACTCCCAGTTAGAAATACTGAATCACAGCCACATGGAAATGTAAGAAGTGCATTTTCATGTCACTCCCGTTTGAATCGTCTATGTTTTATGTTGATACACCTGTTCGAAATCGGTCGCGCAGAAGTATAGAGGTATTGCATATAATTTTGCAATTCGACGAGACTCACCTGCATTTGGTTTACTTTGACTTGCTCCAATTTGATGCCAGAATTCATTCTAGTGTGTATTGGTTAAAACGTTTGTTTCGTCGGATTAGACTAGTGCGGTTGGTTTTGCGTGATGCTTCAAACGACGTCCCACTGAACGGTATTGTCTTGTTTGCCGACAGAAACGTGGCCCTAGCGTCTACGAATTCATTGCTTGAGCAGCTAGATCACACTTTACCGCAGGGCATGATTCGCTTCAGCAGGATATGATCATCAGCCCACTTTGCCCTTTTGTTAGCCAGTTACACTCCGGATCAGTCAAACTTGAATTGATCATATGTTCAGATGACACCTGAGGGTTTCGGGTTCTAATTTTCTCGGATGTTGTTGGGATGGGTACCACTAAAGCATTTTTATTGGGGATGGAAAAACGCTGAAGTGTGTGACGGTGCTATGTTTTCACACAGCAACTCCAGCACTATCAGTAGAAAAAATCCAATGACTGGTGGATGAGTCTACGTCAATTTAGGCCGGTTAGTAGGAGCCGGCGGTCTGTTTCGTTCACATTAGCCTCGTGTGGTATGTCTGTAGCACTCTTAAGCTGCTTAGTCACATCGTAGTTTGCGTGCAGTTGTCGCTGTCACCATCGGTGCTGGTGGTGGTAAGCCGCTGACCAAACTTCGTTGGATTGGTTGCAATCTGAACTGTAGGTAAACGAAAATGGTAAATACACACGATCTACTAACTGTCCAATCTTACCGATGTCAATAAATCACCGACTGGGGCGACAAAATGTAGAGAGTAAAATGAGCTCATTTTGACTGTCTTAGTTGGCACTTAGTCAATTTAGAAAACAAGCTAGAGCAAAGCACCCAACTGCATATTAGATCACCGTACTTAAGTTTTCCAATCTAAAGCTTACCAGAAGCGGTGGATTTTCTCACTACCCCAGTTTGATGAACCATTTGTTGAATTGTGTGAGATTGAAATTGTGATCAGAGTTGACCGAATGTGGTCGCAATACGTGGTACAGTTTGCCTTTATCTAGCGCCGAGAAAGTCAAGTTTGATACATTAGAAACAGTCGTTTATTAGAAAAACCGGAAATTATTCTTAATGGAAGAAGACCATTCCCATTACCCAAAATTTTACTAAATTTCTTCAGATGCCTTTTGAGTTGTGTCACGTCTACATAATATATTGCAAAATCCCAGAAATCCAGCTGACCGAGAAATAATGCGGCCTGGAGCAGAAAAATGAGCTAATCAAAACCAGTGCGAACAAACTGTTTGCCAGATTGTTTGCAATTAGACTGCATGGCGAGTTAGCTGTGCGCATCTTTTATGAGTGTCTGCACATTCGAAATTCGCGTACAAGGTTTACTTCAACCCATTCAATATCATACAATCTACATACTTATCCTGCACTGTAAACTGCATCATACTACGAGACTGGGATCCATAGTTTTGCGCACACCTATATATTTTGAGTTACTTATAATAGTGCATATGGCGCGCTGTGAGTTTATGAGTGTCATGGTGAACTGTATCTGAGTGAATAAGCAAAATACGGAACCAGAGTTTACCTCGATGACTTTCTGGTTTTGATGACGCAGCGTACAATTATTAAGCGGAAACAATAGGTGAACTGCAAATTAAATGTTAATGGTGCATGGCACGGGGTTGTGATAGACAGTCTTTGAGAAGTGGTGCACTAAAGGAACCGATCAAGATTGGGTTCGTTATGCATTTTGGAGAACAGCAAAGCATCTCATGCATATCGCTGATTGGAAGCCCTTACTGAACGTTGTTTTAAAGGGCGTTAGATGCTGGTCTTGCGCGGCACATACATAATCACTCCTGGGGAGCATATTCGGTATCATTTGCTTTCGTTCTGTGAATATATGCTTGAACAAAGCTATATTTGGCAGAGTCATTTCCTTCAACTTTCCTTTGGCTGGCCTTCCTCGGTAGCTCGATAACAAACATTACCTGGACAATGTGGTAAACATCAACTAAAATGCGTTCTTGCTGGTCAGCTTTTCAACCATTATCCAACTGGTTGAATCGACCGGTAGGTACAGGATTGTGAGGCTGGGACCACGGCTGTAGCTTCAGCAGGACCAAATGGAAGATACTTTTTCATTAATCCACCACTGTTGCACTCGAATAGTTATGGTTTTTCTGTATCTTTGCTTCATGTATGTACTCATGAATTGAAGTACTGATCATGCCTGATGGATTCTCATTACTCTGTTTGGCGACAGATGAAGTTTGAAATGATTTGCAGCACAGTTTGCGCACATTGAAGAAAATGCCTCCGCGCCCACTGGTTTTGATCTTCATCCCTCAAGATTTCTTGCAATAGCTCAACAAATGTTTGATGGCATCAAATCGATTTTTCAGGATTTATCAAGTAGAAATAAACGGTTGACGCTTTCTGAGTGATGTAGCTTGTTATTGTATACTACGGAAGCAAAACCTTAGTTGATGTAGACTGCAGAATGGTGTTACCCATATTTCTCATTAAGGGGATGTGACCACAACGGCAAATAATTTTTTGTTGATTATGGTCACCACGAAAAGTATGTGAGAGGTACAGAAACAATAATAATCCTAACCATAAGCAACTATTCAGAACGAAAAGGGAGACGCGAAGGAACATTGATACCTGCGTTCGGTGGTGAAGAATCCCACCTGTGGAATCAAATTCCCTGCAATTATGACTGCATCATAGCGCTCCGTGATCGTGATGCGTTCTTAATAAGAATTGCCTGACACTAATTCTGAGGTAAGGCTCGTTGGTGCATAAATGGACGCGACAAACAGGATCTCTCAAAATGTCACCCAGTGAAAGTTGTATCAGAGTAGAAATCTGGCGTTCACACGTTCGTTTTGCCAGGTATCCAGTCCTGTAATAACGTTTCAATTTGAAAAAATAGTCTGTAGCGTGTATATAGTGAGGGTGCCATAAGTGCAACAATTGCACATGGTTTGTGCTTTGGGTTTCGTAAATGCAGCAGGCGTCACCCGGCCGACTAACTTGATTGCATGCGAGAGCAGTTTGTTTACCGATCCGCCCAAGATTTTCACCCTAACGGCTGATGAAAGAACGAAACAACGAGTACCGAAAAGTAGGCGTGTGAGTTCGATGATAGCAGTGTTTTACAATGTGTCTAATCTAATCACACTGTTGATCAGGCTCGTGGCCGAACGGTTAAGTGTTCAGACTACTGGGCGGGAGGTTGTGCGCGAGGCTGATGATTTTCAAAAGGGTAAAACAACTGTGACGTGATTTTCTGTAAGTCACTACAGATTAGCTTCACTGATCGACCAAAACCTTCATTAGGATAACAAAATCTCCTCACATTCCAGAAATTCTACAAGTGCCTGACTACTGAACCCATAGCTAGGACCACGGAGTGAAGCCCGTGGTTGCATGCGGGTTGAGATCCTGCCAGTTCGCTTTCCAGATTGTTTTTGTATTCTTACATTTTAGAGGACGCCATTTTCATTGAACCATTGGCTTAATGGATTTATCTACCCTGAATTTGGCTACCTAAAGCACATCCATCAACTATATACCATGTAAGTATAAACTATTACGCTTGCCAAATTTACGGCACCATTCAAAGAGACAGATTATCCTGCTCCCAGGGGTGTGAACAAATTTCAGCACTAAGCACTGGTTGGTTGACGATCCTGTTAACAGGAAAATTAAATTTGTGGATGCGAACTTGAAATATGAAGATGTTATCAGTGCATAAACTGTTTTTATCAAGGAGAACTCCGAAACTTCTACAGCACTTGAAAATGTCCAATCGGAGACAGTTCTCCTTAGTCAACTGTAACACATGTTACTAGCTGAGGCTACAAGCGACTGAGGTTGGGCATAGCAGAGGACAATTTCTGCTATCATCTTGATGTTACCGCTTATCCTGTCCTCTAAATTTTGAAATTTCCTTGTGGCACTGTTTGTTGACAAGCTCACTCCAGCTGTCGAAGTCTAAACTTCGAAGTCAAGGATAATATCAGACCTTAAAATCCTCGCGAACATGAGGCCAGTCAAAGTGAATTCCGCCATCCTAATTGAAAACAATGAATGTACGCTTTGGAATTTTCCGTCGTGACAAGCAGCCAGCCCTCAGAAAACACTACTACTAGTCTTTCCTGGAATAACATTTAGAGGGAATTTCCTTTCAAATCTATAGGGAAATATTTTGGTTGTCCACCACAAAATAGCATACTTCACATTTGCAATGACTTTTGTGACGCATCCACCAGTTGTTGGCATCACAGAGATTTAAACGTCGGGGCTGAGTGAAGCTAGCCTTTCACTGTTTAATCTCTCATGTGTGTGCCTTACTACTTGATAAGTTTTAATGAATAGAATAGAGTCTTTCTCAAAGACTCCGGGTTTTCCCCCTTCTTGCCCTGATGTGACCGCCATGTAGCCTCTAGATCATTGAACACCAAAGGCAGAGTGAAGAGATATTTGCAGCGACGTCTTTTCAGCTACTGGATGCACTGCCGATTTTAACAGTTTGTGCAGGTTTCCTCCACGTAAAGGGAAGCATCCAGTATTAACCCACAAATTATGGCCGTTTTGTCACGTAGTGCCCTTAGGTTCCTCCGACTTCAGCTGGCTTGTTGTTAACATCAAGGCTGTGCCTGTGGATGAGGTAAGGCAAATAATTATTCTAGCTGGCCTGATTCAAATACATATTTTGCAACTTTCTCCGTGTTAATAATCCGACTCAAATACTGTGTCGCTCAGCAACCAAAATTTGTCACTTTGTTGGGCAAGAACTATACGGTGGACCATCCATCATGTAAGGTATTGTTCCGTTCTTCCTTGTGCTGTTAAACGATGGATATCTCTGACATGCGCAATTCCAATCCACATGCTATAGAAATATGAATTGACTGATAACATAAAGGGGGCATTGAGTGGATTCCTAAAAGTGAATCTCGGAAGATTTCAAAGTGACTGATCGTTTAAGCTACATTTGTGACAATGAATCGGAATAAGAATGTGGAGTTCGGGGCACTGGTGACGTAAATGTCTTGTCACATAAATAGGTTTTGGCCCGTTCTTGCACAATGTCGCATATCAATATTAAAAATTGGATTGAAGAATGCCATAAATGAGAGATTCAGCTGGATTACAATAGAGTCTTTCGGAAAAACCAAAGTGGTCGGCAACTGAGCTTGTATGTCAAATTCCCGGCAATCCGGTTGCAGTTTGAACATGAGTAAAACAAAAGAGTTTGCAGAATAAAGGAGCACATTCAATAGATCTTTTTATCAAATCGGGAGAAGGTCCAACACTGGACCAAAATCGGTCTCAATTGTCACTTTGAGCGCCAGCTAGTTAAAATATCTTCCGGGGACGTCATTTTTTAGTTTGTAATCACGTTTCTTTTCTGTACCCTTTTACATCATAATAACCATATCCGATTTTACGACTTGTTTATTTACGACTTCCATCCGTGTACTGCAGGTCGAACGGTTTACTCACCCAAAAATATTTTGTAAAATGCACAAGTAGGTTTTTAGGATCATGTTATTCACACACACGTCGATGCCTTAAATTTTTGTTCTTCCCTCTCTGTTCAGTTACACTAGATGTTGCTCAGAACCTGCCGCTGGTTGATTTCATTCGTGACGAATGCGGTGAACCTTGAGTGGTGCTTACAATAAGCAAAGTATTCCCTATTCTGAGTGGTCTGCAATTATATCAATCGGACCGACGGAATCCCAGTACAAGGGAATATTGTGTGAATCGCTCTAACATTTCCAGACAATTAGGCATCAGCTATATGATGCACAAGTACTACTTCACTTGTACACAGTAGCCGACGCGGCAGCAATCGATGAATGCAAGCCAAATCATCCAGGTTTCTGGCTTCATTGTGAATCCGGCAAATTTTAATGGCTGAATGTGAACGACGGCCAATTAATTGGAAGTCCAGTAGGATTTTTTTTTGCGAATTTCGGCCTTGCAAAGTGCTTCATTGTGTGGGAAGGGACTCCCCGTTGTGTGATTATTGAATACGAGTTCAATTATTGGGTAAGGATTCCTTGATGCTGTTACTAGATCTACCAGAATGGCATTATTCATGGCTGTAAACTTTCTTGGGGCGTTCAGCTTGTTAAAATGCACTCTGGATTATTGATAACTTCGTATCAAAAATATAAATTGTAGCAATAGTTTGAAGGAAACATGATGTGCACAGATATCTTTAGCAATGTTTAGATAAGAAAAATAATCGGTAAACTCCAGTATCATTATGATCAATCATGTGGAATTGCTAGGGTTTGTTTTACTTGATCGTAGATTTATATTATACTCCTGCTATTGTAAGATTGGTCCAAGGCGTGGGGTACTGAAAATTTCAAATTTTTTGACCGATATATGAGTTAGTGAGTGAATGGACAGTCATCATTATCTTGGTAACAATGAAACATATTTCCACTCAAATCCGCTTGGCCTCATGAAATGGTTATTCTCGTGTGCTTACGAATGCGGGAAGAAATGAACCATTTGGCGTCTTCTAATTGACGTACTACGTACAAATTTGTACTCTCCAGTTGTACATACTTCATCGCTTATCAAATATCCCCGGAGATCTAAATAATCTCGTGTTCTATTAGAACACATTACGACGTTCTAAGGTTTCGATGTACGTATATTTTCGTGGAGGAAATAGCACCACCTTATGTCAACGAAACATGGTCGAGTATCTTGGCCATCGTTGTGAAAGAAACAAATGAGCGAATCTTGCGGGGTAAATTCAGTTGAAGGACGGCATTAAGGAGGTATTTATTTGTAAATTTCATCAACATGCACGCAATTCTCAAACGATTACTTTTGGTTATGTATGTTACTAGCATGTAGTGTCAATCCAAAGGACTATTTGTGTGAATCCATACTATGAGTTAGTTTTGCAACCCAACCATTATCAACCTAAAATATCTTGGCTCGCTACCAAACTAAACCGGACAATTTTTACCCCACGCACAATGTTTGGTATATTCTGGCAAAAAAATCAGATGTATCCTAAAACCTTGTTTGATCAGGAAAGATAAACAGATGCCACGTAATGATAGTGTAGCGCTAGACAGCATGGGTTCATGGGCCTATGCGTAATAGACCATAAAATATATCTAGACATACCATGAATTAATCTTGGTATTCCACACATTTCGGCAGAAGAACACTAGAAACTATTCACATAATGCTGACCGAAGACTAAAACCATATCTAACATGTTGACTACCAATTCACAAATCCTTTCATATTTACTACAGTAAAAGTTTAGTTAACACCGGTTATCACTTTCAGAATGTCTTCAATACTATATCCAAATATTTTGAAAACGCCAGACAGCAGATGAGATGAAACATTCCACCTAACTGTTGCTCAGGGTGTTGTCTCGAAAAAAAACATCCATCTTCAGATGTTCCGGCGTGTGTGCGATTTGGTAACATGAGCTTATCTCAACAAGCTTCTTACCAAGAGCTTTTGTCTATTTTACTGAAATAATGCAGATATTATATTCATATACATACCCACCTATAATTTGTTACATCGTATGACTGGTGACATGACCCCATGGAAGCGATCAAATTTCAAAGCTCGCAGCTGCTGTTTTCAGAAAGAACATTGCGCCTTTCACACATGAAGTTTGTCTGTACTTCTTCATTCCAAATATTTGTCGAAATTTTAATGCCTTGAGAATCGGTATACTGTCCACTGTGTTCCGTTTCAGTTATGGTTGATTCCGTTGCTTATGTTCTGATTCTTTCCATCTCCTCATTCCATTGGTTCACGCAGACCTGCAAACTCGGTGGGGTTGGCGCGTCGGTTGCGCCTGTGCAAGACAACAGAATAGTTTTGCTCTACAGGCTGGAATGCTGTGGCACGCCGGTATTTTTACGTAATGGACGAGAATATGTATTATGCCATGAAATAGATTATAATTTATACGGCGATAGGACTTTCAGTCAATTTGGTAGCCATCATTGCTTGTTAACTGTTTTGGTTAACGACATCTATGTAGGAAATCTTATATGATGCCTCTGTGGGTTTCTGAACCGATCCACTCCTATCAGTGAAGTATATCTAGTATTGACATTATGTGACACCTCTAGAGTAAAAGTGCGCAAACGGTCCATCGGTTGTGCGTGGCAGAAAAATGTCTAAAGATTCATTCCAAAACAACAACGGTGAGAACATGAATCCAATAAAACCGACTGGGTGGATGAGAGCACTTTTGGAATCCATTGATCATAATAGGCGCTAATTTTTATCATTATCATTCTTGACGATTCTGCTTACATGCAAGTCCCAATTGCCCGCACAAGTGCTGAAAATCTACTCTCAAACAGACGCCGTGAAAATTACGAAGGTCTCTTCAAATAGCCCATGTTTGCTCTATGACGTCCAAGTCATTCAAATCTTCTGACAATGGATCATCTTCAGTGAGCATACTATTGTTTGATGTCTCAGCGACGTCTTGACCAATCACAGACCTGGGGTCTTTAAGACAGGAAAATGTTTTCACGTTGACCCATAGAGTGTCTCCACCATATTGAGTTATTTCAGCCAGAGGATGCATGTTTGCAATTTTGACGACTACTGACTACACATCACGTGTCTGTCTAAGAATTGGGTACCCAACTCGGACATTATCCGGATCTCCTTACTGGAGATTTATGCCGACAACTCGATTTTCTACGGCACCCATATGAACATCTTTGTCCTCTCGTATTAGCAAGAGATTAGGTCTCTTAATGAGCTCAGTTCTTGTCCACCCGTCCTTCCCAGAATTTTTATACCCTGAGTAGGAGACCCCCTTGTTAAGTGCTGTGTGAAAACCACAACAAGGCAAATCTCACGCTCAGGAGCAGATCTATGTTGACTCGATTAAACATCTAGGCTCTTCCTCGCCATCCAGGCTGAAGTCGACTGAGGAACACTGGTGAGTATTCTTCTTGCAAATGGCGCACCACTGAAATTTGGTACCCTTATTATGGTTTAGTATAATAAAGCTTATTATTGATCCAAAGGTTTGATCCTTGGCTAATACGACGCTTTGACACAACAGTTACATTATTATTCCTAACATGCAGGGTTACTAATGGTCTGGGCAATTTGGCAAGCTGCGCCCTCAGATGATTTCTGACGGCCTTACAGAACAGAAGTGAAATGAACTGACGCAGACTACCGTATACATCGTAAGGTATGCTCTTTTTTACGGGAGATGAAAAAACGACACATATTTGGATACCAGGATGATATATTTCACGAAAAATGGTTGAACACTAAACCTCATTTTTTTCAAATAAACATCGTTTTGTTCTCCAATAAATTCCATCATCTTGTTTGCGACTCACCAATTGGCGCTCTCCCTGGGCGGTTCTGATCATCGCGAATGCGGCAGGGTTCAGCTTGTTAGCATTGCATGCTTCACTGGGAACAGAACAAGACACTAGTCCTCACACACCCATCTCAGAATTTGACATTCATCAGTCCAAGTTATTTTTCCAAAATTCGCAACTTTGCATATATTATACATCAACATAACTTTGAAGGTTGTTGCCTGTTCCACTCATGTTTAACGTCGGGTGGAACCTTTCATTTGTGTATCATCTAACCAACTTATACCTGGTGCCAAAAAACTGCGAATTTCCCATACGCTTCTGTGGAACAATGCTCACAAATTCACTCAGTGATATATGGCATACCATCAACTTCCATATGACGCTTTCATCATTTCAATTTTATGTAGTTCGCCGTTGTATTTTTGGCTTCAAACAAAATGCTAGTTGCCTTCTGTAATTTCCTTTCGGGATTAACCCAAAGGCAACATATCCTGTCCAGTGACCGCCGGAATGCTAAGTTTTTTATTCGTCTATTCGGTCGGATTATGGTTATGGTTCTGATCTTCGATAGCACAGAACGAACAAGTTTAGTGTCGACAAACGAATTTCGATGTTATATTTGATTACTCTGCGGCAAAGTCTTACAAAACTGCTGTGGTTTTGGAGGCATAAATTTCGATTACCACAGATTATCTGAGTGAAGTATTTCTGCATTAAAACTCAGTTTTCGAACGGGGATCTCACAGAGCAAAAAACTTCAAATTTTAGAAAAGCAAGCAGATGACATTCAAGTTTGCAACTTCATTTTCTCAGACATTAGATGAACCAAGTGTAGTATTGCAGAAGGTTTTGTAGATGAATTTTCGCTACATACATGCGATGGCAATTTCAAATTTTTGGGGCCACCTGATAATAATAAGTCCCTCACATCCCGTAAATTTTTCAACCAAATCATGTCAACTTGGTATGCGGATAACTTAAATGCCCACTGGTCAAACTTAACTAGTAAACATTACGCGCAGCCCACTACTAAATGTGTTTGAACAGAAATAAGATGATTAAATTACAATGACCCTGTAATACACTACTCATAAGGTTGCTGAAAATTCTTGGACAGTCCACGACCGGTTTCGCCCTTCGTAAGGCTCGTCTGGTAGGAGCAGTCACCGAACTTCCGTCAACATTATGTTATTATTATGAACGAGGGAAAGAGCTGGGTTCCGGGTGAGTTTCCCTCAGAACTGAATTTGTCTGCAAATGATTGTATTTCGCTAATTTGGTGCAAGTTGAGTTCAAGTACAACATAAGGTTGACGGAGACTCGGGGACTGCGCCTATCTGATGAGCCTCAAGAAAGGTGAAACCAGTCGTGGGTTGTCGAAGAATCCCAACAACGTTTCTAGTAGTGCGTTACGTCGCGATATCTCTAATAGTATACCAACTGAATTGTGAGGTGGCTTGGTTCTTGAAAGCGTCATAAACGAGGGATTCAGCTGGTTTCCTAGAGAGTCTCTCGCAAAACCAAACTTGTCTCCAAATGATTGTATTTATCCTACAATGACGCTGCTTCTATGAATGCCAGGATCCACTCATATGATTGACGTTTTTGCTGTGGTGCTTCATCTGGACATGTGCTGCTGGTGCTCTGGTCTAATTTCTTAAGAAATTACAACTGCTGCAGAAACTCCCACGTATCATTTGAAAGGATAAGACATCAAGCATTAGTCGTCACAACTCTGTTGATAATGAATATAACCAAAAGACGTTACTGCCTTCTAAACGAAACGAACGAGTCCTCCTAAATTGACTTGGCCCAGGACACGATGCCTTGCTCTCAGTATCCTTCACACTTTCCATCATTTCAGTCTGTGGATTTCGCATGAAAACTACAGTGTCCAGTAGAGGATACCAGGTAAATGCCGATGAAATCATCAGAACATATACCTTCAAACAGCATATGCTATTTGACGTATTCCTTATTCTCGGTGATTACATGCTGGTGTATGAACGAAATCTCGTTGGGTCACTAAACAATGCAGATATATAACCGTATGTGGTAGCACTTTCAATACCCTAGATTAAAATATTGTAAACTGTTTTTGTGCTATAAACTGTCGACGGAAAATAGCACCTCCGTGACCAACAAAAGCCCGGTATCTCAAGCGATTAAGAGTTGGTGATTTTCAGATGTCCACATTATTAAGGATGATGATTATTTTTTTCGGAGAAGACATTCACGTAGCATTATCATTTTGAATGAAAACTTGGTAATTTAGAGTAAGCAGTCGATCGAGCAGAGGCATATATGGCAACCGATAATTTGCAGCACTATATAAAACACGACGTTTAGTCCACAAAGTTGAATGGAGCTAGAGATTGTCGAAACAAACGCGATTATAATGAGGAAGATGGGCATTCTATGGATTCTATCTGAATTCGAAAAGTGTCTAGAGAGTCCGCTGCGCCCCGCTCACAAACAGATTATGTGGCTAGGGCAAACTTGAGATGAAAGACTGTAAGGGAGCACAGTACTTGCGGAAGTGGAAAAGGTCTGTTGTGTGCGATGCTTTGGTTGCAGTCAGTTTAACATCGACTGTATACGATCAGATACAGCAAAACATCCCACTCCAAATCAGCGAGAACAAAACTACTTAAGGAAACTTAATAATGTTTGCAGGCCTTTTGGCAAATGTTGGATAGGTTAATCGCCGCATCATTGGTTGATCCACAGTCAATGACCATGAAAAATCTTCGAATAGACAATCTATTGATAACTCGAGGCATTTTGGGAGAGTAGTCGTCACTAAGTAGGGATGTAAATTCTAGATCTCATTTGTACTTGTACGCTGACGTTTACAGTCATTATTACAGCCTCATCAAGTCATACGCAGATAGATTGCTAACAGCAAGACCTCACAGTCCGTGTCCAGGTGACGTTCTTTGCGAGCAGAAACACTGGATAACTTTGGGAATTCAAGACGATATTACATTCGTTTCATCACTTGTTTTCAAAACAGAGGATCAGAAGCAAGAATCGCCTGTCAGTCGATCTCTCATGAAGATATCTAATCCTTAATAAAAATCGTTCAGAGAAGTAATCTTTTCAAGATAACACCACACTTGATTTATGATGAAAAAGTTCAGTAATTTGGGCAATCAGGGCTTGATAAAAATATGTGAGCAGGAGATGCTGTTTCATTAAAAATAGTAGAACGTTTGTTGAACGGGAGATGACGGAAACTTCTGGAAGAATATGATGGGTCCTGTATAGCAGGAGTCGGAAAACGTCGAGTTACGTAAAGCACGCCAAAGTGAATTACGCAGTCTGAGAGGCGGAAAGGATGTGAAAGCTAAACGGCTCTTCTCTGAATAATGGGGCGCAATAGTCGGATTCTAGATTTTTCAAGTTTATTTTATCGATCTTAGCAAGGCGACTGTCTTGAGATTTCCAACCTTGATTTATGCCGATATGTGTTATCCACCACCGAGTTACTCTGACTCCACCGCCCCATTTGCGGTTATTGTAAAAAGCATGAGTATTTGTATAAATAGATCGCGCATGAAGTTCTCCCAATTCAAAGCATTTCCTTTTTGTGGAGATTTTTTGTAATCTACTTATTTCTGTTTGAAATTAGCTTGGGGACTTTAATATTTTAATGAGGTGTCTTTGTATTTCCTGAGAGTATCCATGTTGTCATCAGTTTAATGTTGAAGTAATCCACGGTCAGAATGAAGCATGAACGATCGTTTTATGGCTGCAAAATTCGTGACGTTCTTTTCTTTAAGAAGTTAACTTTTCCGCATTCATGCCGCATTTATGTCAATCCAGATTTAATCGGCTTATGCGTCAGTGTGCTGAGAAAGAATCTATGGGCATGCTGTTTTAAATCGACTGCAGATTCACTTTTGGCAACGGTGGACGTAGTCGTCATCGATTATTCTGGTGGCTGCTTAGAATCCAGTTATGTTTACTTGGGCTCTGTTAGACGGTCCTCTAGATTGCTACTGATCTGTCCACCGAGGACAACGATTTCACCTTTAACCAGCATATGCTAGATTCTCTGGGCAGCCCTGTTTACAGCCAATCGTACAGCAACCGCCAAATATCGTGTCACCGACAATATACCGAAGAAATAACAACCCAGTCCAACCTGTCTCAAGCAAATGAAGAGCATATTACGAAAAACGCCCCAAAACCCACCACAAAATTCAAAGCAACCTCAACCACCAACACAGCTGCCACAGCCAGTTTCACCATCTACAAAAGGAATGTTATAAACGGAGACAACCCTGTCAATACCACGTCTACAACGGTGAACAGCAACATCATCAGCACACCAGTGAATAATGCGACAACGGCAGACACCACCGCAACCATCACTACCACTTATCTTAAGCAGTGCCAAGAGGGAACCAAAATTAAAATGGATAATCAACTCGCACAATACACCGAATGTGGAAATGAAGCAAAAGCGATCCAACCCACTGATACGGACGATATACTAGGAAGTGTGAATCGTACAGTACACCGAACATTCCCGATTATTCCGGCGTGATGCAATTTGCTGATTATCCAACAAAAGGCAAACACGAAACCGAGGCAGATTCTAGAGTGACACACTACTGATAAGTTTGCTGAAATCTATCCGAAAACTCACGACCTTCGTCGGGACATTCCATGTGGGCGCAGCCCCCGAGTTTTCGTCAAGCTCATGTTTTACTTGAACCCCAAAAGACCAGACCATCACCAGGTTTTTATTGTGTTATAATGCAGCGGCAATCAAACACAAAAACGCGCCTGTTAAAAACGCTGGTATAAAATCACCGCGGGTTCATTGACTTTTGGATTCGATATCAAGCAATATGAGATCACCTAATTATAGAACAGAATATAGAAGAAAAACAAGATCAATTTCATAACAATTTCGATGAGCATAATCACAATCGACGAAAAGTTACGAGTGTTGATAGCATTTTTTCGCAAACTGACTGCCGCAGCATAAAAACAAAAATTCTTTCGGGAGTGTTATTCGCTGAATTGGGTGTGGCCAGATCTGCCCGTTAGTTGTTGACAACTTGGTTTTCTGAGATGCTGCACCTATTTTAAAAAATCCAAACAACTCAGAAACTACGCCTATCAAGTGCCTGCTTCAACACTTTACTGCAACGTTACTTGCGGAGGGCCACAAAGTCTTGTTTTAATCAGTATCTAGCTTAATATCCCAGAAATCATGGAGTGTTTACATCAGTATTTTCTCTCTGAGTAGCACTCAAAACCTTGACCATCCTCGGGAATAGGATGCAGTTTATATCGCATTACTCACTATGCTCGAGCCCTACGCACTTCACAACGGTATATACTTTGTACTACGGCGAGTTAATTTCTACGTAATGCTGAGCACACACAACTACTCCAATACATATACTTAGTGGATTTCTGAATGTTGAAATTTACAGAGACAATATTGGCAACAAGTTGCAAAAAAGAAAATATCCCAAATATAGTCCCAGTGTTAAGAGAGTAAAATGACCAACTAACCCTTCAGTTGGGTATCGTAAAATCTCGTGAACCCAATACGCAAGGTTTTCAGCTAACCGTCTGGCTAAGCAATGCATGCAAATTCAGCATGCACTGTCTACTTTAGAAAGCTTTTACCTATACAAACCAACCTTTCTTCAATTGGAATGCGCCAAGCGGGTTGTACTCCTCTATACGGAGCGTTTGTGGGTTGCGCCATGTGCACAATTTTGAAAATTATTTTATAGTTTTCTCGATTATAATGCGATATTCTCATTCCGCACCTTACTTTCAGTGAAAAGATTTGTTTACCTAAGCACTTGTTTCGGTTCTGGTGGTTTAGCAAAATATGACATTTCCATCCGGACTGAGAAGGCCAGAGCAGCTCTCGATAACCTGCATCAGCTGTGTCATGAGCGTGAAATCAGCATATCCAAAGAGGGTAAATTTTACAAGGCTGCGGGGCACTCCATATTATGAAACCGGATAGAAAATTGGTCGCCGCTCGCTGAGAGTTCGAAAACGATTTCGGTGTTTTACCATCTATATCTTTGGAGCATTGCTCGGGTCTGGTGGGAAGACCGGATCAATACTGATGAGGTACGATTAATGCCCACGCATAGGTGAACTAATGGTACTCCATGAGTTGCGCTGGCATGATCACGTGCTCCTATATTACAGTCAGTCGACGTCTTTTAAAGCCTGTTTTCGCACAACCGCGCAACTGGTGAAAATGATCCGAGTGAGGCCAAACAATAATTTGGCAGCAAGGCATGAGAGCGATTATTAGCAAATTGAGCTGTGCCGTTCATTACCGTCCCTGGCTGGAGACCCCGAGACGGTACACCAATTTTCTAAGATATTGAAAGCCATGGCCCAGTCACGTTCTCAGCAACGCTCGTGCATCCACACTGTTGCCTTCAGCTCATAGAGCCCTCACAATCTCCCTAATGAAAAGACCACTGACACCCCTATATTTACGCATCGTATATATCAGCCACTGCCTTTAAATGTTCAGCTACCTAATTTACCTCTGCAATAGCGGCCATGAAGAGCTTACCTTTCTAGTGTGTTTGGTCCATATTCTGCACATTGTGAACAAGGCAAATGTGAAACTGTATAAAATAGCCAACTGACATCCCAGTCGTACTACTGAACAGGACGCAATGTGCATCGCCTCAACGGTTCGTATAAAGCAGAGTGATATTTTCGGTTATTTCTTTTTTTCGAAGTCGCAATTAGTAGGGCGTGCAAAACCCGTAAAATTCTTCTTCTTTAAGATTTATAATGAGGGATTACTCTGTACCGAGAAAAAGCTCAAGGAGTGCATTTTCCTCTTCCGTTAGTCAGCTACGCGATGAAATGTGTGAGTTGTGCAAAATTACAAGGGATTTATAGCGAAACCTCCCATGGTATGTGCTTAACATGATGTTCGTAACAATGCTGTTATCGGAAAGGAGAGAAAAGCAGAGCGCCTTCGTTTAGCTCCCCCATTGTTTCCACTGATTATTCTCTGTTTAGGAATATGAGCTGGTGACATAACCAAGTTATTTCAAAGTCATTGCTAAAGTAAATAGCCTTATTATCGCTGGGATAGCACGGTCTAGTAAATTAAACTAACTGATCTCATTTATAGGATATCCAAAAAAGGTTTCGATGTACACCATGCTTTTGAGTCATTTTAAAGCACAACTTAGAATATCAACAGAAAACAAGCTTTGCGCTTGATGGAACACACCACGCATCTCGTTATTACAACGTTGTTTAAGCCTTTAAGTTGAGCTATCCCCGCAGGCTAGCGTGGCTGGCATATATTGTGTGCATACTAGGATACGAAATATGCAAATTGGCCCTGTTTTTGCCGCTCTGCTCACGATGTTGTCTACTACACTTAACGTGATCATTTAACCTTGTCAGCCAGTGGTCCGTCGGTCTGATCACTGGAATGGAAACTGTAAAGCAGTATAGTCAAGCAAAGCGTAATGTGTATATTCGTGTATATATGAATATATGTAAATTTAGGCTGACACAGTTTGCCAACCTCAGAATGGTAAAAGGTTCACCCGACTGAAGACCTGGACAAACGCCAGCTTAAGAAGCCTTATTGAGTTGTGATATATGCCAGAATGAAATTAATTGAACTGATTGTCACCTATGACTTCAAACGAAAGGGTTAAATTGCTTCACTGAATTTATTACGCTTTCATATTTCCACCATACAGGTGGTTGTAGCTTTGAAAATGAAGCAGCATCACTTGCAACGAAGGGAACATAACATGGGTCGTATGCAAGACGGCGCGCCAAGCACAGTTAGCCAAACAAGTCAGTGGTCGTCATTTTTACTCCAGCGTATTTACCTTTCCTTTGTCAGAAGCTATGTTTATTGTACAAAAATAGAAGCCCGCAAATTTGCACTATTTTCATCCGTGTCAGCCGCCTATCCTCAGATCTGAACACGTGCCCCACAAATAATTTTGAAAAGGTAACAAGCTATCGTTAGCGAATGAGTACTGAGCGTTTTTGGAACATGTGGCTCCGGAATTCGACCTGGCTTTCGTAACCTGTCAACAAATGACATCTGGGTCATCTACTCGCATTCACTTACCTTAGTATCAGATCGAAACTTGCCAATGCTCGCAGTCCTTGTCTTAACTGGACTATTGTACTTCAAATATGTTGCATTTGGTGGATTACTCTTCAAGCAACTGAATTATTTTGGATAATTACCAATCGAGAAACTTATCCAATTTATTTAGATGCTTAGCAGATATACAGAAGAGAGTTTGCTTCATGCTGTACTAATGACCCGCCGGGCCTACTGGCATTGCAAAAAGTTTATCTTAACATATACACATCCTCTTGGCGTTAAACATACGTATCATCGTAAGTAATGACTAAGCCAATGTAACCCTTCTTCACAACCTTCTAATCCCCCAAGTTATCTAACAGCCTGACGCACGCGTGTATGTTGGAAATATAATACCTGATTCCGTCAACCGTGTATTCTGTTCACACTAATGCTGAATGAGAAAGGCGATAAAGAAGAGTAGACGTCTTGAGCAGACTCTGGTGCTATCAATATATTAGTGTTCTCGTCAAACTGTGGTCATATAATATCTGACATCTGCAGCCATTCTACCAAGTATGGTCTTTTGAGATCAATAAATTTTTCAATACCCTAATTCATTCTCAGTCAACGATCTGCAAAACTCCCCTCCCTAGTCTACATTTTCCCTGTCCCTCAACGCTGATATAAACTCGGTCCATGTTACATCCTTCCGTATTGTGTGTGTTCAGGGTTTACGTCATAGTGGATGGTTAAATGACTACACTGTTAGTCACTACACTGCTAGTCTTATGTCTAGCAGTTGAAAATTTGAGGTGGCCAAAAACCACCCGGTTAGCAGGTACACACTATCGCCCTTGAGATAGCTACACACTGTAGGTTAGTCGACTGCAAAATAATTGTCATCGGAGACTTTCTAAGCAGCTAAAGAAATGAAGAAGTATCAGCGCATTCTCCTCGTGCCATTGCCCTGCAACCAGATCAAACAAGCCACAGGGACCAGAAATCATTTATGCTGATTTTCCACCTGCAATCAAGAGTGTTTCAAGCACCTCCATTCAACATGAACTCGCCGAATGCTTAGTTGCACGGCAAAGCCCTTTAAAAAACGGACTTTGTGAGTTTGGAGCATCGATTCCCAGATTATATACATCTTTTGGCGGAACTTTACTTCCTTATCGGTTAGCGTTTTATTCTCAACTCTTAGGCTACGACATTCAGTCACAATATGTCAACACGATGCTCTAAGTTAAAGACACCTACGCATGTGGCCATCATGCCGGTTTTTTCCACTTCACAGCATGGTGAGGTTGATTATTACCGCGTACAGTGGAAATGTGTATTATATTACTTAATGGTTGAAGATGCATGAGCATGCCTTGTCTTGTGTTGGACTCTTAACCGGTCGATTAATTGGCTCACAATAATCCTTTTAAATCAGCTCCACTAAATGGACCAACTGTCCGGTTTTGAACATGTATGCGCAATTTGTACATCGCTTTGACTTTGAGCCCAGGCCCTTCTTGTCAAACTTACATGGCATCATTATCAGTATCTGCAACTTTATCATCTTTCGTGTAAGTTTCTCATATTGTGCGGTTTACTGTTACTCAATGATGCCTTGGTGATCGTCTGTTTTGTGCCTTATATTAAGCTGTAAAATATATTGCGGCTTATTCTAACCAAGGGTTCTTGATACAAAGCTATCCACAAATTCGGAACTGTGAGATAGCCGGCCTGAACCACTAGTCCTTATTTAACGCGCATTTCGTACACAGGTGGGACAGATGACCTTCACGTTTAAACATATCATTCGCGGGTAGATTTCGGCGGGACATTTGCACGCTAGTGTGTACTAAGCTAACTAGGTGTTTCTAAATCTTACGAGCAAGCGTATCGAATGAAATTGTGCTAGCACGAATTGGTGGTGGGCATTTGGATGCGAACTCTACGCTTAACTTCACCCATAATTCCCAACCTGCTTTCTTCAAACTAAGATTACAGATGCCAACTTTGGAGCAAAGTGAACATGAGGTTAAGGAAAACTCGGGGACTGCGCCTGCCTGATGATAGGCAAAAAGGGCGAACCTGGTCGTGGGCTGTCGAAGAATTTTCAGCAACCTTATGAGTAATACATTGCGTAAAGTGAAATGCTGTTTCGCACACTTTGGTAGAAACGTTCAATGAAGTGGAGCTAAAGTCTACGATTTTGCTTCCTAAAGTCAACTTTAGTCACTTTATTGCGGTGACGTTCATTTAATAAAATAGACCGCGATAACGTCAGGGTAAACGGCTAGGCACGTTGAGCCATTAGTGTATCTGGGATCCGCGATTTCGAAAGATCTTGCACTTTCATACACCGAAGCATACCAAAGCTGCGTCTGAGAGTTCTCTCGGAGATCGCATATTACTTGTCGTCCCGTAACTTATGGGATGTTGGTAAAGCGCTGAGTATTGAAATGTGCGGAGACGTAAAATAGGTTTATTCTATACTGGTGTCTCACTCGTTCTATAGGTGTAACTGCCGAGTGGTTGAACAGAACTGCGAATTAAATAAAACACAACGCATTTTGCTGTGACTAAAAAACTATTCAAATAATATTCACTATTATTTGGGAAGTTCCGCTACTGAAAATTTTTGCCGTACGGCCGAATTCTTGGAGGCCGCTAGGGTAAGCGTTGATGCTTGAGAGTTCGCAGTTGATGGCCTGAGAGATCACCATTTTCAGCGGTTGCACAAATTTAGCAACTCGAATAAATGTTGACCCGTCTTCATATGGTGCAAACGAGTACCACCGGTCAGCAATGGATTGGTCCGTAGGCAAAACTCAATTATCCTCTCTAAGTTTCTGAACGCAAACCAGCCACTGAAAGCAACGCGCTGCGTAGTGCCTTGCGTTTATGACATTTTGGCAGGTTGTGTTAAGAGGCGAAAGATTGGGCAGTTGAACAGGTTGGACAGGACATAGTAATGACTCGATAATACTAACAGTCATGGTTGCATTATTAGCAGGATACCGATAGATCAAGAGACATCGTGACTTGGGAGAAGAATTATTGTCGTCGGTGAACTTACTAAAATAACCAGTTTGACGACATGTGGAGTGTAGTGGTAACAAGAATATTAATAGGTCTATTTCCGGATTTGTAAGAAACATACCAACTGATGCATGGTCAGGCCATGGTCAGGCCATCTATTTTGTGTTAAACTCTTATGAATTTGCAGTTGACTAGTTTTAGTTTGAAACAAAGCTACTTATTTCGATTGCAAGAACAAAAGTTTAGCTTGCGTAACTGGTGTCCGCGAATTGCTTTTACTACGGGAACATATTGAAAATGTGGACCTCAGGCACTTTATGTGTCTTAATTTATATCGCCACTGAAAAACGATCACAAAATGGCCAACTCTGTTGTACTGCATCATCCACTTAACAAAGAGGATCAGTTGAGAGACAACCTGCTATATGTTGTCAAAAAGTGCACGAAATTATTTTGAGATCAATTTCTCCTATTACGAAGCCAAAATTTTTGCTGGAAACTAAACGCAGACAAACGGCAGTTCGTCCTTTTTCAAAAGTTGCCATCGGACATTCTAGAGCCACTGTAACTAAAGCAAGAAAATGTTGGGCGCCAGTGGATGTAAAGGGGCAAATGCATAATTGATCATTGTACGTGTAGCATGCTTACGGAAACATGAATATAACAATCCCAACTAAAGAGTTCAAAGTTGTCTCATTGGAGTAACGCTCACTGAATTCACAAAGGAGTCTCTCAAACCTGCATAATAGAATAAAGCACAGTAATGGATTCGTGAAGGTATGTATGTACATGTTTGTATGTGCAGGTATGTATATGTGTACCAGCCACATTGGATATCTCATTTTAAATACAACCGTGCAACTTAGCCGGTACGGTCTGATGTTAATCGTTACATACTATTTTTTGGGTAGGACTGTTTCTCAAGGTTTGGTTACATTGGATAAACAAAAGATATTTATTAGGGTAGTGGGAAGCTATATTTTATTTTGACGATCTGATTAAAAACAAATGCGTAAACTGCTATAAGTGAACATGCGTTTGTTATTTGATCGATGCATTTAATTTGTCCGTTTGACAAACACCCCGTATGAAATTCCCACTAACAGTGCCTAAAATTTAGATATTATTCATGTGAATTTGTTCTTGTCTGACAAATGGAACACAGGAGGAATTACGCACCCATTACTAAAATGCCGCTCCTGTGACATCCATTAAAGTAGGTCAAGGTCATTTGAAGCCTACGATACTGAATTACACCCAGTTAGAAGAAAATAATACTGCCGGTTATTGACTAATTTCTACATGCCTACCAAACAAAAAGCATGTTTGAAGATTGCACGTGACCTTGGCAAACATTCGCAAAACTAACCACAGTCCTCATAATTGATAATCCTCACCAAAGTATTCGTAGAATTAATTATTGCGAACACCAACAGGTTGAAGATGCGCATCATTTGTGGCACAGAAATCACTACGGCTTTCGGATTACGCATCAGTTGCCGTTAGTAGAGGGTCGGAGGAAGTTCACATCAATGTATCCGAGTTAATCCAAGGTGACTTCATCGCTCAGACGACGTGTGTCGTTACACACGCCAATACTTTTCATGTAAATTAGTTTTCTTTGCCAGAGTCTTTCTGCGCAGTTTTTTTTTCGAAAATTTGGATATCATCAGAGTGAACCAGGCAAGCTTTATAAGAGTAGCTTTTGTGGTACAATGGCATTCGACCTCTGTGCTCTTTGATATACTTTTTGAACAACGTATTGCTGAAAAATACATGGGGCGATTTATTTACAGGTTTTCAAACAATCGTCCCTGTGGTACACGGACTCACGGATTGATACACAGGATCGTGGCTCTTACCCAAGTTTCCCGGCTTGGTTTTGTCCTTGTCGTTCAGCGGTTGTCGTACACCTGAAAGGCACAAGTGAAAAAAGGTGTATGCCTGCTCTTTAAGTTCTCAGTGCGGGGCAGTAATTTTGCCAGCACGAAGACTCGCATAAGAAAGCGTCTAATAGTGCTTTGAACTGAGTTCTAGAAGGAGCGTGGACAACCGTCGGAGAAAGGTCAGTCCACGCAGCTGCTACACGAAATGAGAAAACATTTTGCCCAATGAACCTGTGCTCTCTGAGCTTGAAAATCTTCTTACAATGTCCCCGCCGTGTGTTTGTGGCTCAATGGTGAAAAACGTGTTGGCCAAACCTTGTTCAAACAGGGCATAAGTGAGAATCAGGTCTCTTCGGAGGTGGCGGTACTCGAGGGGAAAGAGGTCAAGCGCCGTGAGACGCATTTCGCAGTCCACGGATTTAAGGACGGCGAACACTTTCGTAGAAGCTCGCTGGACAAGCTCAATGAGGGTTACGTCCTTCGTGCGCCCTGTGTAGACAACTTGGTTGGCGTATTCAAGAAGCGGTCTGGCGTAGGCCCCATAGAGTATTTGGAAGTCCGTGTGAGTAATACGGGGGAAGGTGCGCCGAATCATCCGTAGAACGGCGAGTGCCATTTGGGCCGATTTCTCATGGTACAGTGAGGAGGAAATGTTTGAAGAGAGCCAGATACCCAACTGCATTTTGGCATCTATCTTCGTGATGTCTTCTGGTCCATTCTCACCATGCACGACATAGGCGTTCGCTGAGTCTCCTCCAAATGACATATGGACGCACTTCTCGTCATTTAGAGGAAGGTGCCAGTCCAACGACCACTGTTTTGCAGCGTCTACATCCATTTGAAGGGCACTGGCATTGGTACTCCAGGATTTCAAGTCGTCCCCAAAAAGTAGAATGTCGTTGACGTATATCAGAAACAGAAGTGGTCCTGGAACGGAGCCTTGAGGAACTCCAATAGAGACCGGCGCTGGAGAAGAGTAGGTCGAGGCTACTTTCATTCGGAATGTTCTGTCTGATAGGAACGCCTTGATCGAATGCCTTTGAGAAGTTGAAAAATATGGCATCTGATATGAGTCCCTCGTCCTTGGCTTGGGTTAAGCTGTCCATAAATACGAGCATAATCGTCCCGCAAGAAGGGTTTGGGAGAAATCCGTGTTGAACTGGAGATATCGAGTTGTTGAATGTAAGGTGGTCTAGGATGGCTCGCTTCAGAATGCGTTCCATCACCTTGAATGGTACGCTAGTGAGGCTTATAGGCCTGTAGCTGCCGGGGGATATTCGGTCGCCAGTTTTGTAGATTGGTGTGACAATTGTTTCCTTCCAAGCAGAGGGAAAGTGGCCTTCGTCAAGTGACTGACGAAACACCAGGTAGAAATGCTTTGCCAGTGTGTACGACGTTTCCTTCAGGATCCTCAGATGGACTTCATCGGGCCCCAACGCGGGTCGATCTTGTGCAAGAGTTGATGAATGTCCTAAACCTTGAAGTCCAAGTCGGTTAGAGGCCTTTCGTAGTTACGCCTTGACAAGGTTGGATGTGACGAGGACTCTATGGCTGAATATAGGCCTGCATAGTGTTCACTGTAGATCTCAGATACCACTATAGGATCACACATGGGTTGCCCGTTCCTGTCCCCCAAGGAGAACGCGGATGGCTTGCTTCTGCGGCGATGTCTCATGTATTTACACAGATGATTTCTGTTTTTCCGGGCGATGTCCAGAATGGTAGCTGGAGGAGAGTTGCTCAAGGGTTCGTATGAGGAATTGGTCATCTTCCGGAGGACTCGAGGGGCAACGGTAGACCACACCGACAAGGAGAGAATCGGACCCGCGCAGCGGGATGTGAATCCACAGTGCATTACAAAGAGGTGCACGAGTGGTATCAGAGAGGACAATCGGGATGGGCAGGGCCGCGTGTAGGTACAAAGCTACCCCACCAGCCCTCCCTCGTTTTGAGTCAGCTCGAAAAATGGAGTAGCCGTCTATCGAGATCTCCGCGTCAGAGACATCTGGTGTGAGCCAGGTCTCAGTGAGTGCGATTAGGGACGGCTGTTTAAGGCCAACTGACTGTCTAATACCGCAAAGTTTGTTGGAAAGGCTGAGGCAGTTAGTGGACAAGCATTTCAACACTGTCTCTGCTGCCTCCGAAGGTGAGGAGCCGAGAGGTGTGTAACCAGAGGGGATAAAAGACGTAATAGTTGTACATCATGTTTGAGCTCAAAGCTTCGAAGGGGCCTCTGCGGCATACTGTTCTGCTTCCTGTCTTGGTGGTTTCGGGGGCTGCTTTACGTTTGCAGTTTTTTTCCGCCCCGTGGGAGCCCGATTTGCGCGGGCCCTTTATATTTGGAGGACGAAGATTTTCCCCCGTGGGCGAAAATTTCGACGGCTGCTACTTGTAGCACTTTCAATACCGCCTTTTGGACGACCAGGTTTGTTGTTGTTTAAGGATCTGGGGCAAACTTGCGTCTGTTTGGTTTCTTGGGCATTGTTGCGCGGTTTGATCTGAAAGGTGTCTCTGTGGGGCCCTAAACACTGGGTTGCAGCACCGAGAGGTAGTTCTTTCGGTGGCGCTCCCAAGAGGCTCGTTTTCGCAGAGAACTGCATCTTGAAGTCAGCCAGTAGCTTTCTTATTTAGCGAATCTTATGAAGCTTGTTTGGCTGAGGTCACCTTCCTTTCGCGTTTGTGTGAACTCTTGGGTTGCCTGCGATCAGTTTTGGCCAACTGGGTGTGCGAGGGATTTTCCGGTTTGTTGTGGTCAGGCTCGTGGCTTTGGCTGTTTGGGTCCTGGGCGACGACTGAGTCCACAATCGAATAGACCACTTTCGACAGAGTGGAGCCGGAGATTGGCAGCTTCACATTCTCAGTGGCTCTAGGGTTTTTGCAGCATTCCCCGATGTCGAGGTCAACGCATGTGGCTGATCTGTCGGTAGGCTTCACCGCTTGTCGCCGCACGTCTGACCCAGTCCAGCTCAGAAGTTGTGAATTGGGTGTGGGGATCACTGCTGAACCCTTATTTTCTGTTACGGAAAGAAGCGCTGATAGCTTTACGTACTTTGGACGCTGCTTCCTCTTGAGGCTTACCTCCTCCAGAGCATCGCTGCCTTGGTTAGTCAAGGGGTCTGCGGTGGTTGAGTAGAAACTGCAATCCGGAGTCGCGGCCGGTTGTGTCGGCGTGCTTTCCGGAGCGCAAGGGGCTATAACTACAACCGGTTTCGCCACAAGTTTGGGGTCAGCCGAACTGGCGCCAAGCGGAAAACTTTTTCGCATCTTCCCTTTAGAACTGCTGTGACCCAGCTTTCGGGCCTGTAGAGGGCGATCCTCCGATATATGCCTAATCGTTGGGTAGGTATTTTGAATGTTGACAGCCCGCTCCAAGATTTTCTGTACGGCAGCTGGGGAGGAAAGGGTGACCAGGAGCCCAAGTGTTTGCTTGCTATCCTTCTGACGTAATTAATCTGCGTGAAGCAATTCGTGGACGGGCTTCGTGAAGCCACTACCAAGGGACGACTGTGCCTGCTTCATTGGCATGATTTTTCTGGAGAACGACCCCCAGATGATCCGCCTGCTCTCCCTTACGCGCCTGTCTTCTAAAGATGCCGTGGCGGTCTTTATTGCAGCATCAGAAATCTAGTCGACTTTCTTCGCAGCCAGTGGACCCGGGATGGGTAGCGCAAGGTACTTGTTCAGCACAGTAAGTTCCTAATCAACCTTCGTCCATGTCGCTGTATTCTTTGCGTTTTCCTCCTTCAAAGCTTTGGAACGAAGCTCCAGCAAGCAGAATAAGAATGGGAAAGACTGAAGGCTCTGTAGCTCGGCTTTATTCATCCAAAACTTTGACACTGAGACCTGAACCGAAAAAAGTGATTTAGCAATGAACGAGGAGGCGTTTGAAAAAAAGAGCAAACATAAAACATTCACCCCCGCAGAGGAAAATGCGCACATAAATTCGTTTTAGAATTGGATAACGTCAGATCTATCTGTTGCGCAAGACATGCGGTCGTATCCGCTGTTGTTGTACAACTAACGGGTGTTCAGAAGAACTGGACACTACAGTTTCCGGAACAGAGTCAGATAGTTCCGGCTTAACAAATGAATCAGTGTTGGGCTGTGATTGCTGCTGTTCGTTGGGTGGAGCGCATCCAAAATCTGCGATAAGCGCCAGGTAACGTAGGGAGACCGGTTCTTCCATGCCGTTAAGTGACTGACATACTCAAGGTTACACTCCAGGAGCTCAATCTCTTCGACCACGGGGTCATACTTCGAAGATCGTGTATTTTGCCGCATCAGATGTGGTCGTGGCGAATGCAATCAATGCGGCAACGATGTACCGACTGCGGATATTCGACTGTGATGAAACATTCGCTAGCGTGGAGTGGCTTTGATGGCAGTGTACAACAACGAACGAGTTGAATGGAGCGCGTCTTGTTAAACTTTTTCATGACTGATTTTAAAGCCTTTTTGATCGTTATGAAAGCGTAATAACTTTCCACAACGTTCCATTTGATCGTTCCAACCGACTGTTCCCCCGTGGGTTATAGGGAGTGGTCCGACTGGTGGCAACTCTTTTTTATGAAGAAGTCGCTTAATCTCCTCCGAAATAAATGAAATAAATAAATAATTGCACAACACTGGGCAGGCCAAATGTAGCTCAGAGTGGCATAAGCATAAGCGAACGGGAAACGGGAACACTCGTCTACAACTGTCAGTAGATATTTGTTTTGAGTTGTCGAAGACAGTGGTCCTTTGAAGTCAACGCTTAAACTTTTGTGTAGCCTAAATGAGTGTATCATCAGATGGCTTGAGGAAACGTAGTTTTAATTCCACACACACATGAAACTGTGTAGCGGCAAGTCGTCTGTCCTAAGGAGAAAATGCGAAATTCTTGGCACGAACGAAATGCATTCGTGTGTTGCTCCAGGATGGCACATTGTGTCATGTGAGCGTTTTAGATCCAGCTGAGATGAAGTATTCGCACAGACGCTCCGAGAGGGCGTATCTTGTTTTCTATGCCTAGTCTGTAGGTCACATCAAAAGAAAAAGGGGAGAACTCTATCCGTCATCGTTGGAGTTTTTTCATTTTTTATTTTTCCATTTTGTTGTGTTGGATGCATGAGCGCAACGGACCGCTGATCAGTTATAATCTTGACATGGGTCCCGAGTAGGTAATGCCTCCATTTGCACACTGCTTCGATAATTTCGCACGCCTCTTTCTCAATGGCGGAATGATGTTTTTTGCTGGCAGACTATGTAAGTGAGAAGAATACGACCGGTCTGCCATCTTGGTTAAGTGGAGTGGAAACCGCAACGTCAGATGCATCAGTTTCGAGTATCAAAGGTATTCTCGGACCGATGGTGACAACGGCTGCATCCGCCAACTCTTGAAACTTTCAGACGCTTTCACAACAGATTTGCAGACATGAAATGTTGCATGGTGAGTGAGTTGGTAGATTTTATCAGAGAAACGGCTTATTCGACGAGAATAGTACGTCAACATGTCAACCGCTTGTTGTTGAGTCTTCTTGTTCTTCGGAACGGGCAGTTCCTGCAAGACTTTGAAACGTTCAGGATCCGGTTTGCTGATACCCGAGCGCTGTAGTGACGCAAGATAGTGCACTTGAAACAGGTGAGGTGTCCCTCCGACCATTAGTAGATCTGCATACCTTTTGAAAGCGCCCTTTCTTTCCACAGTTTTTGCAGGTCGCGTCTTTAGCGGGACATTTATGATGCGGGTGAGGAGCATGGTCACAGAAGGAAAATGGAGATCCCATACTAGCACCAGTCCTCTGTTCATGTGATGATGCCGGAGAACTTGGAGATTTTGGCGGGTTGTTCGGTACGCTAGCACAGGGGAGTTGATTGTTCAGCAAAAACGACTATGACTCTTTCCGTGCTAGTTCAAAGGATTTTGCGTGGCAGTAGACGGTTTTCAAATCCAGCGACTTGTGTTCCAACAGTCTCTGGCGTATAGTATTCGAATAAAGTCCACTAATTAATGCGTCACGCAATGCTTCATTGCTATGTTGTTCTTCACTGACAGCCGTAAAGCGGCAATCTGGCAACAAACTGCGAAGCCTTTGCACAAACTGATTAAGATTCTGATATCCGTCCTGCTTGTAAGTGTTCAAAAGATACCGGGCAGAAATTTCATTTTTCGGTTGTACATAAATTTCTCGCAAGGTTGCGATAGTTCAATAACAATGTTTACAGTTTTTGATGAAGTGGTAAACAATAGGAGCAACGTAATTGAACAAGGTTTTCAGTTTATATGGTTAATGAGAAGCAGTTGACTCTAGGGATCTTGCGAAAGTACAAAAAAAATGCTCCAAGACATCTTCCGAGTATTGAGTATTTGGATCGGTTTCGAATCGTTCAGGACGTGAGACTCGATCTATTGTTCGATGAAAATTTTTGGATGAATAAATTGTTGCGTTCGACGAGGGACGGAGTGCAGCAAAAATCACAATAAGAATGGAAAAGACTGAGGGCTCGGAATCTCGGCTTTGTTTATTCCAAACTTTGACACTAAGAGGTGAAACGGAAAAAGTGATTTATCAGTGAACGATGAAACGTTTGTAAAACATAGCAAACATACAGCGAATCTTACCCTAACCAATGAGGTCCAGACCATCTGTCGATTTACAGGATGTGTATTACATTTCCATGTGTAGAAACTGCAGGACACTAAGAATGGTAGCTGCCATCATTGATTTTAACCCTTGTCGTTTAAAACTGTCCGCGGAGGACCGAAATCAAACGGGGTTTCACATTGAATGAATGTTTTATCATAATCCCTTTCCGAATTCATATGTCTCTTTCCAGCTAGTAGATTTCAACAGCACCAAGGCCACACTGGTTGATGAGTACGCACGCAAAAGTTGCAAAATGGTTCCCTAATTTGGGAACTCATTAGTACTCTCCGTTTCTTCAAAGAAATATGGATACCACATAGGGTGGCATCATGCCTCGACATAAATCTTAAGTGCCGGTAGGAGTCCTGTAAGCACGATATAGTTTTTAGACTGGTCGGTTTTAGATAAGCTCTGCAGTGATTAATTGCAATCGAATGTAACGCTTAAATTGGTAAAGAGATCAGCTGGACTTAATCAATACTACCATATTGAACAGTTTATGATCAAAGGGGGATCCATTTACGACAAACTATTAAGCAGCTTTAAGCATGATTGACGTATTCAAATGTGCGTCGTTCTGAAGTATAGCGCAAATAATTGGCCTTCCTACATGCACCCAGTCTGGTTGCTTTGTATTGCCGGCGCCCTCACAGAGGGATCGGGCGTGCCCTAGGTGTTGAACAATGTCTTCAGCCACCAGCTTCCAAAGCTGTCGTCACACAAATTTCCAGTCTTTCAGTAGAACATTCTGAATGTTCTCACATCATTTAGGATCAAAAACCTTTCGGAAAATGGATAATCTTTTGTTAAGTATCGATCGTAGCGTTTTGTGAAATATATTGAAAGCAATCTGCAACGGTGCGAGGCAACATGTGTACTATGGCTATTTGTGCAAAACGATCCAGCAACAAAGTTTTGAGATGAGTGCGGAGTTCTCCGTTGTCGCTCGGATCTCTTCTTCTGATCTTTTGGTTTTATTAGACTTTCCAGCATTCGGGTGCCAAATGATGAGGTCTCCATTACTAACGGTTCCTCAACACCCGCAGTTGCGTTACTTGTTCAGCCCAGCTAAAATGTGTAATTTGCAAACCCCAAGATCTGATGCTTCGGGCATATACTACACCTGCGATTTTAAACACTATCTGCTTTTCACCATTTTTTGACAGCAGTTCAAAAACTCACCAAGGCACCTGCGTTGCCATTTCGATTGACATGTGACTCACTTTGTGACATGTTGTTTATTTGTTCAACAGTGAAAATTGATTTTATGCCTGCTCCCAACCCTCCGCATTCTTCAAGGGTAGCTGACCCGAACCAAAAAACTAGTGGTTCCTTTTTCTCAGCATTGAAGCCACCCTTGATAAACCAACATCTTCAACTACACTGGAAATTTTTGTCTTCGTTTCACCCTCCTTGTGCCCAACTCTCCCGTTTCCATACACAGGAGGACAAATTGAAAATTTTGGGAAAACGACCGTTTAGGCATTCAGGGGATATCCATTGAGTTTGTAATTATGCACCCCCGACTGAAATGTCTTCCATTTCTGGGTAGCCCGTAGATGCAATGTCTGTTAAATTATATTTAAAATGGCAAGTAAATCTGCGGCACATTCCTAGCAATGGATGGTGAATATAATATATATATATTATGCACCTCCCCCCCCCCGACTGAACTATGTCTTCCATTTCTGGGTAGCCCCTAGATGCACTGTCTGTCAAATAATATCTCCAACGACAAGTAAATCTGCGGCACATTCCTAGCAAATGATGGTGAATAGTGTCATATGATTAAGAATAAATCCTGCGACTTTTTTGGCAACAGTTGCAGTTCAGTTTAATCGGTATAAATTTAAATCATCTGCGAAATCAGTGAATTCTGGGACATTCACAAGAAGTATTATCTTAAGCAGTCATCCGTGNACGGCAACCTTGTAGGCACTTTCTAAAGCGAAGCCCAAAATTTTTTCACAAGCTGAATATTTAGTGGATGTATTTGCATAACAGCAGACCTATTCCAATGCTGAACAAATAGAGTCAAAACAGCGTATTCAATCATGGAAAGATTCACATAGAAATCGCGATGATTTTGGTAACGTTTTGAGGCTATAAAATGGAATAGGTATTAGGCGTGAGTTAACATGTCAAAGGCAGACCTCTATGAAGAGAAAATATAGAGTAAATATATTAATCTGGGCAAATATGGCCCTTCTGTAAAGACAGAATTGTGGCTGGAGATTAGTTGAGATATTTTTTGCGTCCAGGTTTCGTAGCAAAGGCCTATATACCGAGACGATTGATTCTTACCATGGTTACTGCGGTTTTTCAAAAAAATACTCCATATGTGTGGACCCCAGACCCTATCAGTCGCCATTATACAACAACTGAAAAGCCCTCTGCTTATTCGCCTATCGAATACTTCAAGAAATTTCGCCCATCTGGTGATACATCTTTAGATTTTTGGTCGACGCTCTAGGCATTATCATTGAAGTGGCTTGGGTATTTACAAAATTCACCTTAAAACAATGTGAAGAATTTCTTCTGGTTGCAGTTAGTAAGCTTTAAGGTTAGTATGGCTGTTATGCCTAGATAAGGCTATCTTGGTCAACTGATGACTGGAGCAATCATTCACTTAAAAATCGCCAAACTCCAGCCCAGCAATGCAATCTAAATTGTGCTCTTCCTCAGTCCTCGTTTGCAAAATACGCCAATTTTACAAATGATTTTCGTAGATTTGGCAGCCGGTTTCGCCATTACTTGATGTTGTAAATGTGATAATCCTCCCCAGCATGCTTTAAACTCAACTTTGGTTAAAAATTCATCCTCGTAAACATTCTATTTGCTTTAACTTTAACTGTTTGGCTGAAGAACAAGTGGTTACGTTTCATTTCTAATAGCAAGCCTGGCAGACGGTTGACCTGTCCAATGCGCAAAGTTGAAAAGCAAAGCCAAGCGGTTATGTATGGCCTAATATTCCTTTGGCAGAAAAGGATAAATAATTCGCCCGGCGGAACGACATTTCCGTCCAGCGACCTCTTTACTTTCCGCGTAAAATCAAAGGGAAAATTTGCGTCGGTTTCAGAGCTCTTGCACTTGAGAGACACTTTCATGCTCTTAATTTATTTTAGATCATTTGTTGTCAAATATTCGAAAAGTATTCGAAGAATATTGTGTAATCTCCTAATTTGGCAACAAAACTGCCTAAAAGTGTTTTCCCGCGTAAACAAATTTGGATCACTAGTTCGTTTTTCGGAGCAATTTGGTGCCCAGCGTTCATCGGTTGTGCAACATCCTGTGCTGTTGCAAACATGAGATAATGAATGCTTTGTAACCAGCACAAGGACTTCAGCTGTAGAAAATTAGCCGACAGGTGAGAGATGTGGATCGCTATTTTAAGAATGGCTTATCCATCCTGTTCCCGCTATTGGCACCAAGCATACATTATTTTGCCCACCGAACCGTAAAACCATCAACTAAGCGGTTACGAGATTGTTAACTGGAGTTGCCTAACAAAACCGTTTTTTTCCTTTTTGCCGATATTCCGCATGTAAAAGTTACGGTCGAGTTACCAATTGATCTCCATCTGTCAACTATTGAATCATTGGCTCCTAAACTGTCCTTGCAGACTCTCTAGTTCTTCGAGGGCACTGAATAGTGGCAACAGTATCACGCATTAATGTCAAGCGTTTCATAACCTGATGCAGCTTTATCATTTCACTCAACTAATCAATACTAAAATAACGTGCTATAAACTTGGACGCACATACAAGTATACTCAAAAAACCTCATTTCACTAGGTGAGCGCCATGGTTTCAGGAAAATAATGAAACTTTGAGGAAATCAACGTAGGGATGCTAAATGTCATCATTTGAAAGGTTCTCCTATGTTTCTTGGAAGCCTCAGACCTTGTTTCTCAATATATCCACAGTGAAACACTTTGACTGGAAACATTCTGAGGAAATCATCCTATAGTCTTCCACGCATTATATTTATAATTTGCATCCATCGAATAAAGGAGAAACATAAAACGGTGAAACGTACACACACCCACTTTGTGCACTTCATTACATGCGTCGCGCAAAATCCGGTATTAACTAGCAACCCTATAGTATTTGAGAATTATGACGACCCCGTTGCATAGTGGCACAACGTTTACGTAACCCTGTAATGTTTCCTTCTTCAGTTTGAAACAAACTCGCAAGCAGCAAACCATTATGCTTGCATGGATGTATCAGCTATTTGGCTTCTTCTGTCGCAATTCTACTACTTAAATTTATGCTGCTAGTAGCAAACGATTTCGGAGTTTTTGCTAAATTTGTGGCACATAAAAGATTAGTTCACCTAAAAGGATAGTTGATCCTTATAGTTCTTGGATGCACTGTAGCGAAATCGTTTGACCAGTATTACAATAATGTGACAATTTGCGATGATCGCCAATTTCCTGGACTGCTTAGCACCGCATTGCACCGGAAGCCAAATGCTTTCTATAGTTCTTTTTTGCTTGTTAATACAAGTGAACTTATGCTGTAAAGATGTATAATAATCCATTTCTAAAGGTAAATCATCCGTCTTCCATATGCTAAGAGTTTGCATACTATTGGAAAAATTGCTGTGTTTGCTTCAACTCAAAGGAATACCATAATGCAAAGCCGGATTTAGCTGGTAAATCTATTTTAAGTCAGCTATTAAGGCCTAATAGTGCAAAAGATGCCAACAGTTCACAGCTGCGTAAATTGATCACTATGCTCTGGGGTAGTAATGGGCGCAAATGATGTTTCCAAAGCTGGTGGTGGCAGAAGAAACTTCAATAAAATGCTGCAAATTAAGGTGTTTGCTAACCCAATAAAATGGACGGCAAACTGTTTACCGTAAATTTACAACCTACATCACTTAGACTGAATAAATTATCGTCGCAATTTCAGGAGTGGAGATAACAATTGATAAAACCGAAATAATGATCCCTGTTTCTACAATTTTATGTAATTAAGGAAGGCTGAACTGACACGAATCATTGGTATGTATGATGCACTATAAAATTTGGTTTGAACGGCAACATGTGAACTTGATTTAAATTTGCGTTTCTATAGATTTTCCAGGTGCTCGGATTTGATCGTTGTAGGTGGATAAACGAGCTTGTATGACTTCCATCTGTAATAACTTGTACGCAAACCTTGTACGCAAACTGGCTTAAAGCTTCGATATAAAATCACTTGGAGACCTTTGAGCAAACGATTTCGCTTTAGCTTATCAAGTATGCATCTATTCAACCTAATGACATGGGAACTCGTGCTATGCACATCATCCGTAGCAGACGCCACAAAATACAGGGATTGCGGTACGTTGTCCGTTTTGTACTTACAAAGAAATTCTGTTTATTTTGCTTGACTAGGATATTCTTTGGTGAATAGTTTAGTCGGCTTTCCCATATTCGTGCCACTCGTTCACAGTAAATGACAAAATATTCTGGTGATTTTAAAAATTGTTTGCTAGGGCACCTGGGTTAACGCCAGAGATGAGAACTAAATATGATTCATTTTACCTGCATCAGTTGCGTTGAGGTAAAAGTGTATCCAGTGGTAACTAGTCATACCTTGTGTATAATAAATGGAATCTTATTGTCACTCATCATTCCGGAAGATATTGCGTTAGCCAATGCCTGAGTAATGCATTTTTTAATGAGCTGACCTTCCGTACAATGAATAAACAATTTTGGAGTAACTTTTGACAAAACCAACTGTCTTTAAAGCATAGTTACCTAGTACGTAGGAACTAACATACTAAATAATAATGATAAAATAATTCATTTTATCAGCAAAACAGACGCAATAAACATGGTTAGTAGTTTTCCGCCTTTGCAGGTTCAGCGAACGCTTTCGCGTTATCAGTTGGGATAACGCCATGTAACAGTGATCCATGCGTTTTTGTTACCAGGGAGACAGTAGCCGTTGATATAATGTTTACGGCAAGTGAGTTTCCAAATAGACCAAGGTCTTATGTTTGTGCATGACTTTTCTTCATTTTTTTAAAAGTCGTCAAACTCGGAATTCTCTATTTAATTATCCGATGCAAAGAGATGCAAGGATTAACAAACTTTGAACTCTTAGTTGTTTCATCATTCTAACATGACGATTTGCCTGCAGTAAGCAGTTGCGGCTCAAATGTAGTCACAAGCCGTATGTAAGATAATAAACAAACGTTACTTATGATGTGGTGCTAAGTTGGTTTGAATCTTGTTGTATCTTATGCCCACCAAGAGTAAACATTATTCTCCTGAAGATCAGCTGAAACCTAAATTTTGTGATCGGTCTATACAAACAAGGCCATTGGAAGTAGGGTACAATTACGCTTTGTGCGGAGGGAAACGTATTTGATATAAGCTCTTTGTCCCTCAAGTAATGTAAGTTTACGCATCGGCGATTCTTTTAAAGAAATTTGGCGCTCACACGTTTATTCTGCAATTGAGCCACCGAGTGAAGCCTATAATTTTCTTAGCTAGGCCCGTCAACCACTTCATTTGGAGCAGTTGCCCTCTTTTCAATGTGTATTCCGTTCCATTATTTCTACTTGGCTTATCCAGCAGGCCATTTACTGGTTTGGTAAAGCGCTCCATCATTATCTCTTCTGAATCCGGATTATTTGTACGGACACTGATTTTATGCACTGCCATTACCCTATAAGGCACAATTTTATACCAGCCACAGATATCCGAGGAGGAAGTGCTTCTATGCAGGTGGTTAACGGTAATGCCATTCGTTGTCTTCCACCCCCAAACAAGACTCTGTGAATGTTCGAATCCATCGTTTCCCATTGAAGAAGGTTGGACCTATGTTTACAGACACAAATTGGAAATAATCGACAATATTTCATCAGTGAGTCACAGCAACCTGTATTTGAAACAATCCACACACACATCGGCTAAGTTCCGAGACTTTTTTCGAGGTTAACATAGTTTAGCCGTCATTTTTATGCACTCACTGTAGTCGGTCGATCACGTGAGGTTGTACAACTTGGAAAACTGTGTACTCGCCTTACACTACCGACATTAGCGCCTGTAGTAGGCTGAGTAATGAACCTTTTGGTGAATAGCCGTGCATATTCAGCACTTTTGAGCACAATTCAAAAACGACAGGGTAACGTTTTTAGAACTCGTTGGCCGTAACCAGTGGATAGTATTAAACTAACAGATATAACCGGAGATACTGCTTCTCCGCAAATCCGCTGCACGTTTACTCCGTAAAAGGTCGCCAAATAAATTGTGCACAAATTCCAAAAATGCTTTTCTCTAAGCAATTCAGCTTATCCACGATTTCCAAAACCTGAATGCTTGTGACCCAGAAAGCAGGTATAGCTCAGCCAGACTGAAACATTTGCTATCGACTTGTGAGAACAAACTTAAAATAATGTTTGAATGCGCCAATACTGCTACTTCTGATTTTGGATTAACTCTAAGCTAGGCGTAAAAGAAATGGTTGGAAGACAAATATGCACAGTTGTCTCTTTAGTGAAACTAGCAGCAACCACAGAAGCTCATTTCCTGTTAGCGCTGGGAGAAAAATGTAACTCTGTAATTAGCCCACTGTTGTGGATGACGGTAAGATAGCGATGCATTATGTGATGATTTTTCACTAACGCTGTTGTTCGCCAAGTAACACAGAACACCTGGTAAGCGTACCTAATTCCTACATGTTTATTCTTTTGATGTGTATCAGTGGGTTAGCGAATCCTCGGCTTAGCAATATCTTTTTACCCACTTAGCTCATGATATTTTTTGCACAATATTTTTAGAATCAACCAGATATCCGATTGGAGGTACTAAATGAGCAGAAAATTGTGTTCTTCTGCTTTCAGTTCCCAGTGCAAATTAATGCCTTCTGAAGAGAAGTCCTCCATGGTCATATGAATAATTACAGAACAAACCAATACCTCATTTTTTTGTCTGGGTTTCCAGTTCCGAAATAATAACATTTATGTAAAACGGTCGCCGTAGATTTTTCTTATGCGGGTGTTTCAGAGACTACCCGCTCTAGGCCGAAATTTTCACCGCTACAGAAAACTCTACCCAATGTTTCTAGCCGTGCGGTTTTCACCAACCCACCTGCTGTTTCAGTCACGTATATGTGTAAAGCTGAACGAGGGAAGACGCAAAAATGCCAAATTATGTGTTTAGAATTGCAGGCTACACAACACAGGAAATTAAGCCCGCTTCTGGACACTCTTGGGTGCATTGTTGTTTTTTCAATGGGGAAGTCTAGTGGGAATTGTCAGAGGTGAAATTGACAATCTCGAAATTTTAAATTAATTAAATTCCCGCTGCCTCCTAAATTAAGGTCGATCGCTGTATTAAAAAATAACAAACATTTTATCAACCTTTTAGCCTTTGGAATACGTTGTTTTTAATCTAGAAAGCAATAGCTTTTATAGACATAAAAAATGAGTCGGCTATGAAAAAACGATGGAAGTTTACGCCTGAAAATTGAGAGTCTACAATGAATTGATAACTGTTACTTACTGGAATCTAGTAGTGCCTAAGTAATCAAAGACGCCACTTGCACGTATTCCATGAAAAAATGATAACTGGTCTATCCTTGTGCAGAAGGATTTTGGTTATCTACAAATTTTAATCATGTGTCTGACTAAAAGTAACCCATGCTGGGTTGTGTCAGTCAAGACGGAATCCATTCGGTTACGTCCGGTAATATATTTTTATTCAAGTTAAACTTATTCAAAAATATGCCGCCATAGACGATATACTACGGCGGTATCGTGCACTCCCTTAGCGCAAATCATATATTGAAATAACTATTTAGTCTGCCACGTGAGCTCTTCTTTTCCAAACCGATTGCAGGAGAGCTGCGTGAAAATCCTTTAACACATCTGGTATATCCCCTTACTCGTGAGCAACTGAAGGCAGCTCAGTGGTAAGGTGCCAACAAACTGACCGGACGACCCGGGGTTTGAACTCAAGTCCGGCAATGCAAGTAATCCTATCTAATCGTTGGCAAACTGTCAGCAACACATCCCTCAAGTTTCCTGCGTACGCCTCGTAGCTAGTCATTAAAAGTTTGTTACAGCTGAATGAGCTTGTGTAGTTTCCTACTCGTAAGCAAGAAGCTTCCAAACTTCCCGCAAGAAGCCATTTGAGATTTGCGACAGAGATGAATAAAAGATTCAAGCCACAAGTAATTATGATATATCCCGAGAAGTTTTCATCCCGGCACATTACAACTAGCGTTTTTTCCATGTGCGTTGGCGCTTACTCATGTTATCTAAGTGCTGTGAAAAAGCCGCCTGCGTCAGTGTTGGTGCATGTATCTTATAACGGTCACAGGTCGTTTCTGGGGAGACGTTCAAGCTTGTCACTCTTGAACAGACCAATGCAATTCAGTAAGCAGTGTAAGCATTATTCGCTGCTTGAACCCCTCAGAAGAAACTACTTGTACGCACAAACAACATACCCGAGACGAGTTTCATGGCATCGGTGGCTTTACATTCTTGGCCTTTGTGTGTTTAAGTTTATCAGTTAGTGCTTGCCCACAATGTCAATAGATACGCGGGGTCATTGCATTCTAGTTGAAAATAACTGAATATACTGACACTGCTTTAATTTGCCATCTTAGTGGATTTTGTGTTCACTTTTTCAGTTACCACAATGACGGGACTGGAAGATTTAAGAAACATCGATTTAGTGTCCTCCAGAGTCCTACCGCTAGAAGATTGTAGCCTAATTCGACGTGATCACTGTGCAGTAAAGCAAGTTCATTGTGTCCACGCCATGCAGGGCACTTTGTAATCAAGGATATAGTAGAGTATGTAAGCTCTGAAAATACAAGAGGCTACTTAGCCCGCCTCTCCAAAAAGCGTATAGTAGTATCCAAACCCATCAACAAACCTCTCTTTGTCCCGCCTCTGTGCATGCTGTCCTGCTAAATTCGGTTTTACATTGGTGACTCTAAAGCATGCTTGCAACAGGAATACAGGCGCGTCTCAAAAATTTACCAACTTTAATAAATTTTTAAAGTCCTGAGGACCAGAAAACTGCCTAAGTGGACAAATGCACGGTTAATAGGTAACAGTTCGTCATGGACAGGAAATGTGGGATATACGTATTTAAGCCTTAGGAAGAATATCTAGAGAATTTTGCAAGCAATAATCATTTTGACGAAGGAAAATTAAATAAATAATGTGCTCATGTTGCTTGACAGAGAAAAACACTGCATATATGGGAAAGATGGGCATTGCACGGTTTCAACATTAAGATCCTGAACGTCGTAGATGTTGTGCAGATAGTTTTGCACCTTAGAGAATATCCTCTCTAAATTCGCTGAGAATGGGATCAAAATATTACATGTTGTGCGACTGATCACCTTTTATTAGATAATAATACTCGGAAACTGGGTTAAACCTCCCAGGTTCATCACTCAACCTTTTGGCGCTGACGAATATCACACCTGAAACTTGGAATAATTAGAGCTAAATCGAGGAAAAAGGACAAATGTGAATATCTCTGGCAGCGTATTTCGGGTTACAGGGTGTATATTCGCGCTACCAACTTCCGATGTGGTGCATCTACATGGTGTCCCCGAATTGTCAGCAAACCCTAATAAACAATTCCCCATTAGTCACCTCTGGCGTCAGTCAATATCTAACTGTCCTTTTATGCTTGATCACGTATGTGAATTAATACATGCGGATTACTGTTGCTTCTTCTCGTTGGACACTATAAGAGCGCTCAAATGCGCTCAATTCAGCAGACCATTGAGGCGCACGAAGGCCAGTTTGCAGAGCAAACCCACAAGGGAATCCAATAAATCCACTTTCGGACAATACGTTTTTGATGTTAACTCCTCATCAGAAGTACTGTGATCAAATCCCGTAAAATGTGGGGAGTTGTGGTTTGCGATGGCGTACTCACCCAGTGCTTAGCTTGGAACATAAGTCTTCGATTCCATCTGGAACGCGCCCTAGACCTCACGACGCTTGTACTGAGCAAAAACATTGCCGCAAAGTAGCCCACCGGACTGTAATTACAAAAAACCTCTAAACTGCTGAGACGAAAACGTTTACAGTGAACATAACTCGCCCAGTTAAGCTGCTTTGTTGGCTCTCAACCGCAATGGAGCCCCGGTCAACAAGTGTTTGACCCACGACGTGCGGAAAAAAAGAGAGATAATTAGTTGTTGGTTTTTTAACCATTTCCTGGAAGAGACCGTTACAACCAACTCCAGAGGCCATAGTGGTACCTTTTATAACCACGGCATTTGCAATATTTGTGGTGGCTGCAAAAGCACATCGCTTTGTTTGCATCGTCTCAAAAGGGCACGTATAGACGAAATTCGAGAAACGCAAGCTAAATTGCTTCGACCAAATGGCTCGTTGAGTCGCATGTTCACATACCACTTCGGTTAGAGCAACGGTCTCGTTTATACGCCCTACAAGCTTGATGGTATCTGAATTCAAGAGCACGTCTAAAGATTTCTTTCATTCTTCTCAACACGAGTAAAACTGTGTGAATATCGTGCGCTGTGCGTTGTTCATACACTTGTGTGTGTTAAAGTTAAGGTTCCATCCAAGTTCGAAGTGAGCCACCTAGCGCGTGATTTTGTATCGTTCTTTCCCTATTAGGCGCGAATTATGGTAACCTACAGAAAGCTCTTGAAAAGCAAATGCACTCAGCAATCAGAGGTTTCACGTGAGCTTGATTTTTTCTTCACTGCATCTCCGTATGTTGCAGTTTCGAACAAATTTAGTACTAGAAGAAGGATAATGCCAAGCAACACAGGAAGTGTATTGGGTGTTCCTTGGACACTGCTTTCAAAAGAATTTGTTGCGTTGCTCTTGATGCCAATTCAACTTGAGGTAGCACATAGTACCTGCTGATTTGTACACTAGGGCATAATCTGTCCGAAATGCCAGACATTGACGATGACATCAAAAAGATTGCATCGGCGGCCAAAGTAACAATAGGGCCTTAAAGTAAGCCAACATAGACAGATACCTTAAAATTCTTAGAAAACCGTCGCCATTTATTTCAAACGTGGTTTCAGTTTTGGATGGTTTATGCCAGATTACTTTGAAGCAGGAATTACACCTTAAATTCATTCACGGAAAGTGCATTTTAGAATTAAGTTTGTCTGGTATGAGAAGCTCTGGATGCAGCTAGAAGGCAAGAAATAACAGGACGTTTGTTGAAGGAAAATTTATGAATTTAATCCTAAAATTCCGTCAGGATTTCTACATAATGATCATCTGTTACAATCGTAATAGAAGCAACGTGTGGTTTACAATTTTTTTTCCAATATCAAGTGTTTCATTCATAGTGACAAAGAAGAGGAGCCTGTTAATTTTTTTGACTGGAATCTCGCAAATTTTGGAACTCCGTGAATTGACATGCGTATTTAGAATTGAGAGTCATTCCTTCAAAACTGCAGCCTTTGTTTTAGACATGGAATACTTTGAACTGCTTTTAATGTTAGCTGATGGAAATGTTTGAAAAGAATGAACGTTTACAAGTAAATCGTAGAGGCATTTAAATTTTAACTCAAGTGTATGCTGTTCGTTGAAAATCAAATGCGAATTTTCGGTATGCGTTTTCACTTGACTACCTCTTTAGTTAGTAACTAAACGGTCGAAAAATTTCGGCATACTTGAGAAGAATATTGGTCGAGTATGGACACTAGAGTGCGCACCGAGAAACAAGCGCTAGATTATGCATTATAATGGGAGGTTTAGAGTACTTTTGGACAGCAGCGACATGAGTGCACCCTAGATAAACTTAATGATGAGTCTGTCGCACAAAAATGTCAACCGCATTTACCACGGATAGATGAGACATTGAGGGCTTTGATGTTTTGCTCCAGGAAATTTGATGTCTACAGACTGTTTACCAAGTTTCTGCCCATCTGTAGGAAGGTATGGCTCTGTTTCATGTAGGTTATTTAACCCAGCTGCTTCCGTCTTTAGAGCAAAATGATCGCATCCCGAAATGTTTTACAGCACACAGTCTTCGAGAAAATTTCTCACCGCTTAACATTCCATTGGCACCTAGACATCCTGATACACGCCTGCTTCTTAAATAAGGGTAACATTACATTTTTCTTCACTTATTACCTAATATGGTTGAGTGTAAGTCAGCGCAAGCAAAATAGTATATGGGCTCAAATTTCTCAGCTGATGGAAATTATGGATATATATATATATATATATATATATATATATATATATATAGTGGCACCCAATGCGGGTTTCCCGGTTACGAGTAGTGGAGCCACCAGTAGAGCGCATTCACGTGCACCGCACAAGCTCTATCACCAGGCGGCCTACAAAGTGTAAAGGAATTCATAAAAGCTGAGGTCATATTAACAAAATCACAACATTCGAAAATAGGGGAAATATAGCTTGGCAGACAGCAACAATGATATGTGACAAAAATAACATATATCAGACGGCTATTGTGTGTATTTACACAATTGGTTCTCTCTATACAAACCAATTAGGCAAGCTTTGAGCGGGTTTTTTGTGGACAACAGAAAAATCACGTAAAGGGAGAATGTTCAACTTATAAACAAGGTATATATATATGTAATGTTAAAGCGACCCCAGACAATACGCATGTTATTAGCGATGCTGAAAACCACCGAGGTGTCAATTATGAACCAATTGTTTCCGCACGGCGGATGTCCTAGGCTGGACAAAATGAAAAATGCATGTGCTCGTCACCATGCAATGACACGTAAACCGCAAAGCCAGAAGTTAGATCACCCGACTGTGTTTCGTTAGCTTGTTGGCTTTTAGTGAAGCAGCAGAAAGTGTGCGTCCATACCGAAAGCCAAAAGAGGAACGCGTGTTAATCATGCTGCCCAGATTATTCTGGTTTCCAAAAGCAAGGAAACACACTAACACGGTTGCACCACGTATCCTGGGATAAAGTGCCTGTGTGCCTGAAGCATCTGCAAACGTTTAGGGGGAAGAAGTGTAACACAGTGAGGTAGCCGTACATAAATTTTCCTATGATGTCAGAAGCAGCAAACACATTGATACAAAAAGTCATGATGCTCACATCGGAGCCCACAGACAAAATTCGTCTTTTTCAGGCGAGAAATAAAAGAAACGATCTGAGGTGCGGGTCTTGGCATTTCCGAAGTTCAGTTGCACGGGATGTCCACTTCTGACAAAAGAGAGCTTTACCCGTAAAGGCAACATTGTTTAAAAATAAAATCGCATGAGTGCATCCTGCTATTTCCCCGGTCGCTTATCACCTTTATTTAACGGTACATGCCGCCTTATGTGTGGTGGCACATGTAATAGGTAAATATATTCCTGATTTACCACTAGCGCTGTAGTCATTTTTTTGTATGGATTGTGGTCCTGGAACCTTCTGACTCTCACACTGTCGCCTGTGTTTTCTTCCTAAGTATCCAAACGCACTAATTTTGCATTTGTAACCACTTCAATAAGCTTTACTTCGTAGGGCTTTGCATTTCATTTGTACTGAAGTAAATCGATTCCCCGAATGAACAATTTGCAAACTGTTTTTGTGTCTAGCCCTCGCGTCTTGAATAACGCTTCAGAATCCAAACAAACAAATTCCTCCCGTGGTCTACATACTGGGCTCTTTCTAATGTTGTTCCAATTGGAGCCCAAAACTGCAGATGCCTTTTATTCTGTCTGCTTTATACACTTAGATGCGATAGTAAATGCTTGTCCATCCCGCAGATAATTAACAGTATTGGCTGAAAACAACATTTAGTATTGCTGGAAGGCGCTCCCAATGCCGCATAATTTAAATGCACGTACTCACTTACTAGGGTTTTAAATATACAGACACTTGTAGGAATAATGCCTTGAAAATTATTAGTAATATGGCACTGGTGATCATCCCACCCTGTTTGGTAAGAAGATTATCAAAAAACATATTTTATGAAATATGCGCATTTCAGCTGAGGGAAACGTCGTGATAAATCATGCAGATGGAGTATACCCTTATACGGGATACGTAAATAGGGTAGAATATTTAAAATAAGTTAACGAGTTTTTACCAGCAATTACGAGGTCTTGGCTTCATGATTTTTGTGCAACTTTTGATGTACTAGTGAAATCGGTGCCTCCTCATTTGCTGTATTGTTTTCACATTAAGTGTGGAGTGACGCTTTGTCTATGGTTTAGATTGCTTACGCGCCGAATTACCAAATTTGCACCAGTCTTCCATGACGAACCAATGGTGAATAATTAGAATTCAGCCGGTTTGTATTTTCTCCCACAGTAAATGCCTTTTATCCCAAATTCCTCCCTGAAACAACCGTTACGATACGTTACAGTCGACATGAAGTGAACAGACCAGCATTATTCATTTCATTGACGAGCATTCGTCTGTTGGTGAGGAACTTTGAGAATTTTTAAGAGATTTTGCCTAGTCAACGAAGGCAACTCTGTGTTAAAAGCCAAAAACCAGTTTTAGCTATTCCATCACCTACAGTGAATATCTCATGGTCCCCCCACACCTAGGCAAGATGTTGCACAAAAATCGTGCGGCTATTCACACTATGTTTCCTAATTTTTTTGAGATATAGATAATATGTTTAGAAGAGTCTTTTTTACTGTTTGGCGATTGCGTTTTAGACAGAATAGTCAAGAAACACCCTATATATAACTTACCTTCTGAGAATGTACTAATGCTGGATAGGCTGATGCATATGCCACTGACAGAATTTACATTAACCCATAGTATACTTACAAATCACACTATGTTGCACGCTTTATAGAAGGTAGCATTTGATGCTTCTGTCTGCTGCCAACTGAAACGGGGATGCTTAAGCTAGAGCAAACGCGCGCTTTTTATCTCACTTCCTATAGGTCGGAGGTGTCAATTACCTTGAATTGGGGAGAAAACCATTTGGTACATACCACGATCATTGGTTTATAAAACATTGGACGAACCGCTAGATATTGGTGTTAGACCACTAAAGTTGTGCCGCCGATGGAAATTTGATTTTGCTGTCAAAAGCACAACTATAACATAAAATTTTGTTCTTTGCGCTGGGGAGGACGCAGTAAATCGTATCAACATTCCTTGAAGCTTTTTTACTCGCGATGGCTTAGCTACCGGGTCGCCTCTCAACGTGGCACACACGTGTGACCAATCACATTAGCAAGGTTAGGGAACGTTACTTCAAACTGGCTCAGTATAATGACATTCAAATGGACTCGTAAACGTCAATCCGACCATTCACTTTGTAGCACTTTGAGTAGATTTTAGTAGTCCCCACGCAACATAGCCTTATCTAAGGGACTGTAGTACAGCCTGGAGTAAACGTGATAAAGCGTTCAGCATACACGTTTTCAGTGGGCTGATTTATTCAGTCGTTACAATTTATTTCTCTATAAGTCACGTATGGCATGCTTTATCTTCAGCAAATACCACGGTTCTTTTTGAAGGCAGATACTAGTTCCGTTTGAGGGCCACTGACAGTCGTGTAGCAATCGGATGTATGGGTTTTTTGAAACCAATTCTCGGGTTTGTTTCCATCTAAAGCCCCGCCATTTTCCGCTTTCCTGTCACTTGCCCATTTTAAATTTACCGCAATCATGAATTTTAGGTTTTCTATTCCTGCTGGTAGCCGCTCAGGACGCATTGTCAAATGACGAGCTTTCAACCCGCTGATCAGTTTATTAAAAAGAAAACTCAGTGAATGGTTTATGTTTTTGTGTAAATATATTGGTATTGATAGGATATGCTAGTAAATCCTAAGCCGGATCACTAATGTATGTCACCCTCCAGCTAGAAGTACTGACGAAGTGGCCAAATCACGCATTGGTTGGCTGGATAATCTTGTTATTGCATCCAATTCAAACAATTTACTGACTGCCTAGGTAAGAAATTTGACGGAAACTCCGCGACCTACCTTAAGACTGCGGCCCAAGAAGGGCAAAACCAATAAGCAGCTGTTAGGGGGCTTTTCGTTACCTTATATCTTGCATGCTTCATTACTTTGAGCAGATGTGCTGCAATGCCCCAAGTTTCGCAGAACTTTTTATTACACATGCGTATATCAGAGTACAGACATTAAACTTCGACAAAACGCCCTTCACGGCTTGTCCGTATTTAATTGGGGAGTTTCCAGTTATCTTTCTGTTTCCACGGAACTCTTGTACATATCAGGGCTATTATTTAGTGTGCAAGGGCTCAACGATTCGGAAGCCAGTATCGGTTACGTTTCCATCATACCGGATCACTCGTGACAGAGGAGAATAGGGTAACTTTTGCAAAATTTTCGGTTAACATTTCCTTAAACACTTCAGGTATCTATCGTGTATAAAGCGCCCGTAGAAAGAATTAGCTATTCTTGTTCTCTGAGGCATCCAGTAATTGGATTTTGGATTTATGTTCTGTAGATTACCTAAATGTCTGAATTTATTTCTGCACAAATTGCAGATTGTCAATGCTAATTTTAGCAAGGTATTGTTCAGACTACATGGAAAAGTATATTCGTCAAAATGTGTGACTAGAGAAACGCAGTGCTCCTTCTCCATGTTATACACATTATAGATGCAGGTTAAAAAGGTCCCTTATGACTGCAAAAATCTTTTCACTTTTGGCGTGTTCAGTGATTGGAGGCCCACCATCTTAGCGCTTTAGGACAAGGAAACTCACTAAAGTTTTAAATAATCCAGGCACACCCAAAATGTTGCCAAATTTCTGAAAATATTTCATGCCAACTATCTCTTTGAGTCGGTCCACGACTGCTGCCAGCTTGACTCAAAACGTTGTGGATTACTGCATGTTGAATATTTATCCATTTGGTATCTTTCCTGCTCTTGGGGGTGACCTTGAATACCTCTCTGCATTCTTGGCATTGCATGGCTTGCATCATCGGCGTAAAACTAAAGGTTTTGGTGAAAACTATCAGACAACTTTTGCCGACACACCTCGGTCAGAACATAGATCTGAGTTACAGAAAGCCTACTCGAACCACACTCAAGACGACAGTCCACAAGTATTACTCACTAACGCCTGCAAGTGCCCTACGTATAATGAAAAACTGATTCTCTCTAGAGATTCATCGCACTCCAGAAACAGATGATGAATTGCCTGAATTGGGTTCACCGGCCGTATAATCGATTTAGAGTTATTTTGGGGTGCAATGCACATAAGAAACGAAGGAGAGCAACGGCAATACTTGACCAAGAAATGAAACCGTTCAACTACTGCCCGAATTAGCAGAAACCACTCCCCTGTCAACTTCTCATATAAGGTCATTAAATTGGAATCCATTCAGTAGGAACGAGAGAAAACCATCAGGACTTCTGCGTTTCAGCTGTACTCCCGAAATCCACTTCAAACGCAGAACAAGCACTTTATTGCAGTTTTTACTCAGCTCCAGTCGTTACAAAACCAAGAATGTCACGGATGCAGTGCAAGCCGTAAGGACGATATGCTGTCATTTGCTGTTTGGAGCTAAAAAATCATGGTAGAATTGAGAGGTGGAAGCTCACCAAACTTCGTAGTTTGATGACGTTCGCTAGGATTTGGCAGCGAATCAGTTAAGCCTCTCATTACGGCAGCGTGATTGTCCTCTTATTGCACTATGGAAATGCAGGTGATTCATGTCAATTTCTTCAGTTAAGATTATTACAGCGAATGCACTGGGTAACACAAAAGGCGCATAATCAGCTATCTGTAAAGGTTCAAATGATTATTTGATATCGGGAAAGTGGTGGTTCTTGTAGCTGTGCCAAAAGAGAAGTAGATGCATGAAATTAAACTAAGTTATATATTTAAGAAAGTGTTGGAAACACTAAATTGAATTGCATTTTGCGTGCCCCCAACAAAAATGGCTTCATATTCCAAAATACCCGCATATGAAAGTGGTTATTTTGCCACATATTGAGATTTCTGGTTTACTCTCACCCAAACTGTTTGTTTTGCTTCTTTATGGGATACAATGCAAAAGGATTACAATTAACTCCTTCACATCAACTTTTTAGGTGCGTAGATCCCGTAGTCTTGGACAGCAGCATATAGAACTAAATAAGATGTAATCCGCTGTGCCCTTGTGTGAAACTGTAGTAAGTGTGATTTCCTCAGCTTAGTTCCCGGTCTGAGCCTCCCAAGCGAGCGTTCACGTCAAGACAACCACCAAAAGTTCACATGGTATATTAACGCCCAAAACGTAATCAAGAACATTTGTACAGCTCTTCATATATATAGTGTAAGCGGCGACAACTTTCTGGAAATTCTGACGCCTTCTGGATGCGCCATTGGCAACCGGCATTCGGCCAATACTGCGTCATGACTAGCTGTTGGGTCCAGATTTTCGATAAATGACATCCCGGCTTGATGCCGGGTCGGCAAGCGTCCCGAAATTTTGGCCAATCTTGCGCGCGGTAGGCTTCTCGGCCGTAGCAGCACCTGACTGCGAGCGGTAAAGCGGGATCCGTGTGGAATTCCGCCTAACAGAAACCCACGACATGATCTTGATTGGGAGTAATATCCTTGTCACTCAATGGCTTAGCATTTGGGAAAATTAAAGGGCCAAATATTTCATGCGTGCATAAATGTAAGCTATTCATAAAAGCATAACTCCAGCTCTCCCAAGAAGTGCATGCAAAAACAAAGACTACGGTTTAAGCGTCACTTTACAAGACACGATCTAGCCTATTCGTTAGTGCGGTTTCTAAACGACAACAAATATCATCCGATACATTTAAGACCAGTCAACTCCAATGTCATGCATCAGATAAATTAGTTAATGCAGCCTTTGGAAGACAGGACCATCTAGTGAGATCCAACAAATAGCATCCACGATGTATGTACGCAAATGTAGGTCCAGCTTACGCGGACGTGGGCCAGGAGAAGCTCTGAAACAAATCAGAAGTCAGATCATCTAAACCCCACAGTGGTTGTCTATGCATTTTCTACTGTGATCTATGATATACCGCCGAACTTTAATGTGCGAGGTTTTGTTCTTGAGCGTTTAGCCTCTTTTCGATTGGCGAGCGGTTCACATGATCTAGACTGGAAGCAAAAACCGAATGCAGATGACGACGTTTTATTAGCCAAGCACCTCAATATCATTTTCCGTTCTATTACAAGCTGTATTATAGTTGTTCAAAACAGTTTTGCGTATTCCGTGGACATCTGTGTACAAAGCGTTTTTTAACTAAGTGATGTCATTTGAAAATGCATTTATATGAAAGCGGATGCGTATTCAGCTAAAGATAAGTCATTGATCATTAGAAACCTTCATGAATTTCAGGAGGTATACATTATCTTCAAAAATGCATTATTATTGAGGGGATAAACGACTTGTTGCAGTGGCTTCTCAGATAATGTTACAGTATTTTGACCAGAACAGTCAGCAAAATACTGTGTCTTGCAGGGCTGGGGGTATACTACGAATAAACTGTGGAAGAATCGATCGCCTCGGGTGTAAGACTGCAGCTCGCGGCACAATTCCCGGAACAAACAGTTGACTTTCCCTAATAGAGTGAACGCTTGTTGCGAGGTCAAATAATTTTGAGGTTGGATACACATAACCACTTCAGTCAAAATGCTGGAATGTTTGGTGGAGTCGATCGATAGCACGAAAACAATATTTACCGGCAAAGGAGTCCATTTACTACTCAGTCAGTAGATTGAGTTAGTGGAGATGAACTTCACAAAGTGGTGACCATTGACAGTTTTCAAGAGTTGTTCACTAATATTATGTGAAGCGTCAATTGATCCTTCGAATAATTCTGGAATGATAAGTAAATTGCAGCATGATTGTGAGTAACAAATGCATCCCGGTTGGGAACTTCACTTCCATATATTCTCAGCTTAAAAATCAAACGCTTGCTTGTCACCATGCCTGGGTTGCTCCAGCCGAAGATACTGACTTAGAATTTTGCAACATCTTCGAAAGTCACAGATGTTTATGTCGCAGCTTCTGACCAAACAGGACTTGCGCTACCTAGTACTACAAGTTTTCAACCATCAATCAGAAGGATTTTACAAGGTCAAATTGTATAGCATTAGCTGGAAGAAACATTTTCCAAAGAAACGTTAGCCGACGACCTGCTGTCAATTCGTTTTAACCATACGAAGCATCGCTAAAATTCGAAGCATTGAAGATTGTTTCCTGATATACCTGGTTGTTTGAAAGATATTCGCAACAGTCATCCGGGTTTCAAATTTTGTGCATTTAATTGGGCAAGCGCAGAATATTGATGGTATAAAATTTTTTTTTACGCATTGTTTCGACCCTAATTGGGAAAGGCTTCTTATAGCCTGTAGGCAAATATTCAATATTATTTAGCAAAAGTACACATTTACCAAAACATTCCGTGACAGTATTTTCTGGAAAATGCACACCATTAAAGTTGATTAAATACCCTAGATATTTATGGATAAGTGAAGACACCAATCAGCTGGTTGACAAAGCAGTTTTGTTTAGAAAATGTTTCGGCAAACTACGGCTCAATATCTAGATCTACATGGGAGCCCCAAATATATTCCCCACACTCTCAGTTACCTGTACGAATTAGATGCAGAACTGCTGATGATATACTGTACAGGTAAAATGTCCAGTGAGGTTTTTAACCTACATGTTCATTCGATATGTCGTCAAATTGCGGGTTGTTTGTCCCTCGTCACTTTTAGAGCAAAATCAGAAACATGAGGCACGCAAAGTGATTTGAAATTGGACAGGAATTCAGAAAAGATCTATAATTTTGCTTTCGTGCAAATAAACCTCATTAAAAACTAACTGTTCACAGCACAAAACTGAACACGCTCAAGGAAATCTCATTTACGGAAACCATTTTCTTCAATCTGCCCACTAATGACGGGCAGTAGGTTTGTCTAAGATGTTCCAGCGTATGCAAAAATATCCTTAAATAACACATAATTTAATCATGATATCTTTGCTCCCGAAATTTTCAACCATTGCTTACGATAGGCGACAAACGTACAATTTATTCGATGTTTTTTTAGATTTTCCAGAAACACAGAATATGTTCGGCTTTATCGTCAGAGTAACCCTAAAACTCTTGGCCACGCTACGACTTGCAATGCAGTTTCCATCACATATTTGGTATGCGATGGCCGTACCCAAATTGCTACAACACAAATTCCAAGTCGTGATATTCGCGCACAAATAATCCAGTGCACAAATTTCACTAAATTCTGAAGCAGGAATTTCACCGAAACTTGAATGAAGCCAACTTTTGAAAGGAGTTGATGTCAGTAAAAATGTACCTTTAGTTGACATAAACGCCGACAATAATATCCTTTAAGCAGCACCAGGATGCACTTAAAACTCATCAGTTCCCTAACAGTTGTTAGATCATATGAGTGCGAAGGAAGTTGGTCTTCCCGTATTTTGACGTCGCTCACCCATCAGTTGTAGGGAAATAATTTATTAATTTTTATATAATGATTCTGCGTAGCATAATTTTACTGGATTACAAAATTATGTTTGCGAATATCTTTGCCCAGAAGTGGTAGCCTCTCCACTGAACAGGTGTGTATACTTGCGATAAAACAAACCATCTATTCCCGGACTCGTTTACTGCTGTGATTAGGTCCATGAACGTGAGTTCAAAGCTGACAGAAGCAGTAGGACGCAAGCATAACACACGGGTCGGAACTACGGACTCCAGCCACACACTCTTCAAATTGTGTGTGCATAATTTTGCATCCACACATCCACGACAAGCATCTGCCTGGAAATGTTCCCAAAGCACGAGAACGGAACTGAGTAGAATATGCAGACAGGCTTCCAGCATATTGTGTTGCATATTCTTTATTTAGAGAGTAGTATCAGCGGCACCTGTTTGTGTGGTTCGTTTGGTAAGTGCACCCAAACTGTGTTGTCCCACGCTTACGCAAGTCGCGGTAATATTCTAGTCATTTTAGTCCGCCTAATCTAACCAAATCAATGAATGCCACAAGAATCCACCCGTGATGGACTTCTTACAGGTCACCGCGCGGGATTAACGTACTCTGTGGAAGCTCCGCTGTTGTATTAAAGGGAATATATAGTGGCCTGTGCTTGTAAAGTACTTTAGCCAGACTATAAATATGCTTCGGTAGTTGTGATTTAACTTCCCTGGTTCACTTTGATGGAAAAAATTGCATATCACTCATAAGGTGTATTCGAGCTTTCAGATTTACATATTGCTGTGTGGCCCTCTTGGCGCTGACAAAATGTACCTTGATTTCCATGGAATCACACTTCGTCGTCTGAGTTGAGAATTTAAGTCGCAAAATATTCATCATGATGCCGTTTGTTTGAGATAAACACTGCGTCCTTCAGCGTGTTTGTTTAGTTGCAGCGTAGTTTTCCTTAAAAGTGACATAAAATGCTCATGAGTTGATATAATTTAGTGCCTATACTGAATTTGTGAAATCGCATTCCAACTTTAGGAACAGTTTGACCTGTCTCGCCAGTGTCTTGATATTGTTGTCACTCCAGTGGTATCTTCTTGAAAACGAAGATTAATCTGAATAGTATTCTTCCAATGGCAAAATGTGTGAACAGATTATTTTGTACATTGTCCCCAAGAAAGCGGAATAAATCTGGAGATCGCTCTTAGCGCTCACCTCTTTCAGTCATCTTTCAATCCGACGTTTGACGCGGATTAATTCGAGATGACCAGGATTGGCAACCCGATGGTGTAAAAAAGACTCCTTGCCTAGAAGCACCACTTTGGGAAATTTTCCTGGGGAACTCGGAAATAAGGCATGTTACATTAGGATGTGAGCAGCATAATGAAAGGAGTAAATAGCAAATTGCACATCCATGCAAACACTCCAAGCGATTACTGGAATAATTTTGAGGCAGTACAGGCAAACAAAAAAGTGACGTAAAATTTATGAAATAACCTGCGTCGTTATTTAAAAAATAGCAATTCAAATGACAGCGCAGTGCCCTGTTTAAAAATAAAGGCCGCCAAGTTACGTCACACTTTTATTGCCGAAATTTGGCGACACTCGAAGATTCATAAAGCTAACTTTTGAACTTCTCCCGGTAGATCCTCAACTGTGCCATTGCGCACCGTATGCTAGTAATCAGTCCACCAAAGCTATCAAATGTATTAGGGCAGAATCTGACATAAGAAAAACTCCTAATTCAGTCAACAGGAACGTGCCATGGACCGTCTATTGTTGTCAAAATTGCATGCAAGCTGTGTTGAGGTTTGAACGATATTCCGCTTGCACATAACTCCGAAAATTGTAGAGGTATTTTCATATTCAGGAGAACAAAAAGCTGGCCCGTTTCTCAGATCTAAAAACAGAACCGTGCACAACGCCTAGCTTTCTTGAAATCATTGCAGTTCGTAAAATACAGGTTCATAAATGAAATGTCAGCCGGCTCCGCAGACATTCATGAGTGGCATCATGATTTTGGGCCTTCGATGAGGTGCTCAAGTTATTCATCTTATGTCAATTAATGTTATATTACCGTGCGTCTAGTTACTGTTTTACTCGTATGCGAGTGATGAGTGACAAACTAATGTTGTATCTGTGCTTTGTTACACTACACCTTCAGCTCCCAGGAGAGTGTACGATTATGCATCCTATACCTCATTCTGTCTGCACATCGTGTGCGCAGAACTACATGCAGGGTAGCTATGAATGCGTGTTGTAAACCATATATCCAGGTCGAAATACGCGCAATTTAATAAATAACTGCTTGATCTAACCGCCGTTCGTATGGTTTGAAAAGGACTTGGCCATGGATTTCACTGCCAAGCGTTTCTACATGCCAGCTTAAAGATATTAGGCAAAACCTGATAAACAACCATTGCCATGACGAATCGGACCTTTCAAGGTTCCAGTTGAGCCATATCTGACTGCAACCGGCGGTGGTTACATAACAGGTTTGGTAGTCTAAAGCCTTCAAGTTTGTCCCAAAACACTTTCCATACAAGTACTCTTAAGTAGGCTGCGGAACACAATTTCGGATTGTTCCAGCTCACTCATACTTTAAGCACATTTTCTTTAGAGGAACGTAGGTTGTCAAGCCTCAAATAGGGCCTCAAGGACGAAATCATGTCTGAGCAAACATTATTATTATTTAAAACAAGTACCTGTCTTCGGCTGGCTGCACGCAGGCCCTTTGAACCAAAATACCTGGACCCTCAATATTCACCGCAATTTTGTGTTGTTGCTTTGTGAATGAATCGGATTTTCTCTTGACGTCATAGTGTTTTGTCTCACTGATTTTCTCAGACACATACTACTAACCAGCCGAATGAATGTGCGGCCTATAATATTTGTCATGCACTAAAAGCAGCTTGCTTACTTTTACTGTAACCAAGGTGCATTTGAGACTAATGTTCTAGTGAAAATGGAGTAGTGCGAACTAAATTTTTTTCCTTTGTGTGAAAGCAATCCAACAGGTTGCCATACATGAGCAGTCGGCCTGGGTGTACAGCGTAAATGGTAATATATTAAAAGCAGCAGGGCCATTCGATGAGTCATCCGGTTTTACTATTTTACCTGGTTCACAATCGCGAGTTACGTCATTGGAATCATTCCATTGGCCCTTAGTTTGAGTTGGTTGTATGTATGATCGCTCAAACACAGATCAACTGCACTTTCGACTAGCACGGCAAAGATTATACAATAGATCAGTAACTGGGTAGGCGCACGTGTATCTGTTTCAAAACATTCATTCCTGTGCTTCAATGCAAGCCAGGTCGCTTCAAAATGTGTTCCGAATATACACTGTCTGACTTCGCCGCATAAACTGATGATATCAAACTCTTTATTTGTTTGTTCTTCCAAGTATCAGTTTCACCTTGGTGCAACAAAATGAAATCTGTTGTGTGCGCTCATAAACGCTCCCTGTTACGTCAACTCTCTACAACATAAATTGCTATGACGTATGCTTTCTCTGAAAATTCGTAAACCAGCAATTTTATGTAAACAGCCTGAGACCAAATAAATTACTGATGTGTCACCGCACTGCAACATTTTTATTTAAGTTAATAAATATGGTTAGAGCACCTAATTTTCCTGTCAACTCTGCAAGCAGACTACTCCATTATTATATTCAAACTTGTTTTTTTTTTATATAAACATCCCTCCATTTGACGAAATTTAGAAAGCTGCTGGATATCTGCGTGTATCTTATGATTCTCATAATGGCCCAAGCACACAATTCAAATTCTTTTCGCATGGCACATGAAACAATAAACAAAACTTAATCCTGAACTTATTTTTGAAATTTGTTTTACCAAAATGTGCCTATTGAAACAGCTGTGTAGTCGAGACATGCGTTCTGATCAGCTACAGTGACGATACCATTCTATTTTTAGGTTCGCATACTATTGGCGAAAGGATAAACCCTTTTACTACAAAGTTGTTTATCAGCACTTATGAACCAAGAGGTTACAATCCATTGAAAAAAATTAAATGTCCAATCTGCACACACTTTTTAAAAGCGAAAGTTCTCACGCGTTCTCTTAAACTTACCTGGGCGTACTTCGAATACTAAACAACAATGAGCACTGCAAGGTCGTTCCATAAATTTTCGCACCAAACGTCACCTCATATCGGATGCAGAAATCGGGAATTCGACATTAGACCAGACATTACTCACGCGCTTCATCACAAGCATACACGGATAAAGATGTAGGTCTGCCCAACCTGTATTAATCAGAAGATCAGTTGTTTTCACCACTTAGGGCAGTACCAGCGCTCCCGAAGTTCAATAATGAAATTGAGGTAAACGATTCCAACGCCAAATAACGAAATATAACCAGGAAAATTTGAAACTGCCTCGTAGCTGCAACATGTGTTTGTCCAATTACGTACCGCCCCGTGTATATGGCTCAACAAACGACAGTTTTTACTCTGACGTCTGCGCATGATAAAGTGCTCTATCACCGGATGAGTACGACAAATATTCGGTAAAATCTGCGCTTACTGGAGAAGAAAATTCTCGTAAAAATGTCGTTGAATGAGCATGCGCCAAACACAATACACCGGATTTCCAGTCACCCTATTAACATAACTCAACCGTATGTGACACTGTTTTCAATGATCAAAGCCTTTTGTTCCTTGTTCAGGACTAAAGGTGAACTTAGCAAAGGATAGTCTAGACGAATTTAATAGTTTTATCTAAATGTTTGTTAGGTGGGGTCTATTTGAACTAAAATAAATCGTCTATTAATGCGCTTAAAGAATCTTTCATACTATTATCGCGTTTTAACCCCCCACTATGTTATGAGAATTGGTATGACCCTGTACCGATGTGGAACCAAATACACTCCAAGATGATTCAAGAAGCTACGTTGATTCGCAATAAAACCAACCGCCTACGATGTGTAATGACGCATGCATATTTAACGGGGTGTTTCAGAAAAAATAATCTGCAGCCTGGCAAAATAATTCAGCTCCTCGTCGCGGGGAATTGCTAGCTGTCCACTGAGGTCAAGCCACGGACAAATATACGATTGAGGCCTACTACGTTTTCATCCATCGGGAGTTAGTATTTATACTAATGTTTACATTGTTTCCTTTAAGTCGCATCTGAAACATTTGTGGTGCTGAAGCTCCCGACATCACGCATTCTAGTCGCAGCTGGCAGTAGTACAGCTGCTTAAAACAACAGCGGTTGTCGCAGATTGACCGTGGGCTCCGTTACGAATGCGTGAGACCCAGAATGCATGAGCATTTCAACATGTAGTTACTCATGACTCAGCGTACTTGAGCTCAACTTGGGCCGAAAATTGAAAGCAACGAAAGTCGCCATCGAGGGCATACCACACTGTATTTAGCAGTATGATTTTGGCGTGTATGATTCGCATTTGGCGATTGTTTAAATGGTAGAGCCCAGTTTCATTAATTTTCCTCCAATTCAAACGTGACGTGCTCTCTCCCCAAGAGTTCCCTCTTATGAGGTTTTAGAAGTAATTTTAGTGTCTATATGTCTAAGCATTTTTGGCCATTGTGTGATTTTACACAACTAAGTGAGCATTCAGAGTAAAGTATATTGAAAATTGCTTACCTTTCTCTAGTCCCGCAAACACTGTCAGGTTTATTGTACTACAGCAGTCAAGGAATCTACATTTACGTGGATGTGTGCCAACATTTAAAACCGTCAGGAGAGTTAGCAGGAGCAGGACCTGTCGTCGAGTTGGATTTAGAGCACAAATTTGGAGTGTTCATAGGTTACACTCACGTAGTTTTGACCTAACAGTTTCAAGCAGCGAAGCAAAACGTGGATAAGGTCCGACGAAGTTATGCGTCAACCATTTTCATGGTGCTGTTGGTGAGCATGGAACTACCACCATGGCCCGGCCTTTTAGCCATCGGTTATCTTGTATTATTTCAGCTGCATGGAGACGATCAGTGTCAGCTAGGTCTGTGTCGTTGTCGGGTTGACGTAGACGTATCTTTCAGTTCATTTTCAGTGGAGGCACTGTAACTTGCACAACGGCCTAACCGGTGAGCAGATTTATTTTTTACTGTTAGGGAATTTTACATACCACCGGTTGGCATTCGTCTGCCGAAACATGATCATTCTGGTTTTACCTCGATTTACTCGTGAGGTCTGGTAATCGAAATCGGATGTTTGTTTAGAGAAGCAGGACCCAAGAGACCACAAATATGACTGAACAGAACTAGCACTGGTGTTTTCTTAAGTAAAATTGCTATTATTGTTTTTTGGCCGCAACTTATCAACCCGGCATTGGTTGCGGTTGGCCACATAAGGGGACATTTGTGAGCACCTAATGGATACCAGACAATATTGCGGGTTATTACCGAACTGACGATGGTCTCCATGCTTAAGCGTCTACCCGAACTATGTGTGGCCCCGCGACCGGTGAACATTTTGTAAAGGTAGTCATAGTTGGTGGCGGCAGACGGATATTTGCCACCAAGTTCCTGCTACTAGATCAACCAACATCCTAGAGATAAGCGCCATCGCGTTTGCTGGCATATGTCATAGTGCAGAGTGCGATTACCTGAAGGCAAATGTGGGGCATACTGAACGGACTCATTCTCTTGAGGAATTCGCTCGTCTTATGCTTATACGCAATCAAGAGACTCCACGTCCTGCACCGGGTAAAGCTATGTGCTCTACCTCAATAACGAGAAAAGATAAAACCGAAAAAAATGGAGAAAATATCGAAGCGAGCGGGTGACCTTTCTCAAAGCCCCAGTTGAAACCTATGGGGCTCACACAAGCTGGGTCCTGATGCAATGCGACTAATGGTAAAACCAGTAAAAACTAGGGCTTATTAGTCATCAGCCGGACTTCATGTGACGAAACTGCATTAGTTACCAGCAAAACATCGATATTTTGGCACCTACATGGATTTATTTGTTCTCTTTGTGTATATACGGGTACTTCGCGTTCTTTCCTAAAGCCCGCTGGTTTCGAGTGTAGGGCAACAGTTTTACGATACGCAGATGTGAGCAGCATAACATGGGATAGATGAATACCAGCTGGTGGTAATATCATTAAATACCTGTTTCCCAGCAAGCCTTCCAGCCTATCATTTTAAAAGGATTCGTCAGAAATATGCGGGCGCCTTAGATGTTTTAACCAGCTTAATGATCGTGGCCAATAGCCCCTCATAAGCTCGTGATTCATACTTAGAAGATTTTCATTTTCCATAATGCAAAGTGTTTTATGTTAGCTAAACGCTTCTCTTTTTCAGCTATTCTGTGTGCGTTCCAAGCAGCAGTGTGACACCTGATACCTGGTGTTCTATTGCATTTGGCTGCTGAAGATATGGGGCAAACGAATGAGACCAGTGCTCAGGTGGCTTGCGAACCACTGATTAACACCGATATAAGGCTTCCTCACAGGCGACCGCATTATGGCGCTTGGTCAAACAAGTCTACTTCGTTACCTACAATATGGTCTCAGCTTGCCATCCGACAACTAGGAGCTACAACAGTTAGTGGTCACCTGAGCGGCTCTTCAGCGAATTTGTTATCCACGATACGCTTCCATTTTTTCGTTGTGAAAACCCGACAGTTTCCCGCTGAATGACCTATCCAATGAGGAATCGTACCGAATACCTTCCCAGATTAAACAGCTTTCAAACACCACTCCGTGGTTTAGACTAACTGGTTTTGTCACCGGCTTCGAGTAAACGTTTTCGGGGTCGTCGGTCTGAGAATTACAGCGAGATCGCCTCGCCAAGTTTCTACTAAAATGTCGATCCCTTTGTTTAACGAAGCAAAACTATATTGAGCAAAATAAAACCAGTTTTTCCTTCGTTTAAATGACTGAGCGTAAAAAGCCGAAAACATACGGCTGCTCAAGGATTTTCCAAGAGGACAATCACACCTGAATCTTGGAGCCGCGTTTTGTATACTTGGATCACACTGGCAGCAACAATTGTGACGCAGACTGCAGCCAGGTGTCCCCTATGTTAATAAATCCAGAAAAACTGAAAACGTATAACCGGTTTTCATGTCTATGCACATATTGTATAGAATACAAAAGAAGTTTTGTAGGTGAGTTAACACATTCTCATTACATATTGTGAGTAAGGCTATCGGTTTTCTTCTTTGTTCACACAGAGAGACTACAAAAATTAGGGCAATCTTGAAAGAACCAACAAAGTGTCGAGAGAGGCGATTCATTTGCGGCCATAGGGCTACAAAGAAAGCATTCAACTGAAAAAAACGGACGGCACCGCTGTTGCCTAATATCATAGCCGTCCGTGATTTCGACTTATTCTGGAGGAGATATCGACATATGGCTTTCTAGACTTCTAATTAACCCGCACCACTTTACCCTTCTGTGAATGTCTTTGAAAAATGGTGACTGACGGAGGGAGCCGTCGCAGGCCTAGAGTTTCGGAATTTGAGCCAGTGCATGGACCTTCACGAAGACCTTGAATGCCAGGAGAGTTTTCCTAATTTGAAGTACATTTTGCCTNGTCTCGAGATGAGATATCGGAAGTATTTCGTTGTTCCGGCTTGTCTATAGATTCACCTCATTGCGAACTGTTATTTGAAGATTACCGGCAATCTTACATTCATCTTGGACTACAGAGCCGACGAAATCGCTGTGTCGAACGTCAAGTTTCCAGTCGTTGGCGTAAACGACGTTAATACTGTGAAAATAAACCCAGAGTACCCAGTGCACCGGCACAAAATGCATCCGCCAGTTTGAAGCTGGGAACAGAAATAACTGGGGATAAATCGTCAGATTTGGCAAGCGCTTAGAAATGGAGGCATATTTTTGCTCATAGGGCTAAACCTGTCCGGCCTGTTGACTTAGGCTGACAACAGTTTACCTGTAGTGCAGTCTCCCATTCAACAAAACTAGGTCTCATGCTGAAGTCGTCAAACAAATACGAACGGATTTGAAGAGTTCCTGAACAGGGACCATAAAAGCGGTTTCAGTATTTGAACCGTTACCTAGATAAAAGTCTCAATATTCTATGCTTCGTGAAACTTGCTAGTGATAGCTGACTCCAACACACTATTACCAAGGCTCATTGGAAAGTTGTCAAAATGTCTAAAACACTACTTCCCATGAAGTGTCATGATACTGGTGATGCATCGGACGAATATATGTGATGAGGAGGTATTCTCCTTCGTCATCGGTAGTCTCCCTTATGTCTGTAATGTTCGGTTATTTGGTGGCCAAGCGGAATCGGATTTTTCTCTAAGAACCTCCCACCTGCATGTTTAGCTTCGAATTTGTGTGCATTGCCAGAACATTTCTGGCTTATTTATGATTGTATATACTAAAGAGTCAACACGAATGCAATCATATTTCGAATGGTTAAACACTCACATGCTCACTTGAACCATTCTTTTGCAATAAAGACCGATGCACCAAGACATGTAGAGTTGCACGCACTTCCGCATAAAATGATCCACTTTCACTGTGAAACACAACCTCGGTGTCTAGTAGCAGGATCCCAACAGCAGGGACGACTTTTGAAGGCTTGGTGATGGGCACAGTTGTTTCACAATCATGTGATGTAGTTGCGTTGACAAATATGATGACCATTTTGCAGTAAAATGAGATGTGTTTAATGTGATCCGTAAATTTCGTCGGATGGAGCGCGTAACCATCACGGCTGAATTGCACAGCATCACAGGAGTAAGCCACGCAGATCTCTTGAATATTGTCATACCGCTCGGAATTTGGATAGAAACTGATTGTGTTTAATCATATTTCAAGCACTACTGTCGCTGATTTAAGTAGTGATGTTAGTAGCAGATAGGTGCCTTATTCTCAATTGACAATTGGGCCGATAAGAATTGGACTTCGTCGACTTTATGATGGCATGTTTTTGACAGGCAAATGAATAAAACAAAGGCCAATGCCCAGGTTTCGCCATGTTCAACATTAAAACTAGCGTTGTCCATTTTGATGCTCGTGAAATGGCACTGCAGAAACTTTGTGGAGACGAACAGAACACAGCGCTGTTTTCTTGATACTTGTCAACAATAATAACAAGTATAACGATACCAGTAAACCATCGTTTCTTTCCATCAATACTGGACAGTGATTTCACTCCCCCAGTAATTATAATTCCTTATTCGGTTGATAGTTTTTAGCACGAACAACGCAATTCACACCAAACCGCTGAATTTTCAGCTGAACGTCACGCTGGTAAGGCGCAAACCACTGAAACCCTTGAGACCGTGGAGCGTTCGACGGATTTCCTCGCTTCAATGTATGTATCACAAGTTCCTTCTCAATTTCAACGGCGTCATTCTCCGCTAATTCACACTGGTATTTTTTATTCTGATATTTCTTTCGTGTTACATTTCATGTAGACGACTTGGGTTCTCGATGTCAATAAAAATGCTTATTGACCGGGCTGCCAGCGTTATAGCATGAACTCATAGTTATCCTGTAATTAGGAAGGCCTGTCAAATACCAGTAAGCCGCACTGAAACTTTTTAAAATAAAATATTGTGTAAGTTTGATGTTTTCCGCAAACCGTCCTCAGGTTGCCCCGGGTGAATATTTTTGAATTGCATTCGGTTTAGGTTTTACCTAGGTATGCATTTCTGTATTCCACAGCTGACGAAGAGTATTTGCGACAAATGTCGGTGTTGAATTTTTCCTCGGCCACAAATGTAGTCAGTGAAACGATAAAAAGATTTTGCTGGCCCTAGAGAGAAGGACGCTGCCAGGTAGCGAATTTGATGTTCCTGGACAGAATATCGTCGGTGATATGTAGATTTACGTGGTTAGTAATCGAGTTAGGGTTGCATTCATTTTCATGCTGATTGGTTTAGAAAATGGATATAGTTTCTAGGTTAAAATTATACCAGGACGCAAATCGGAATGCTCGCAAAAAACGGTTTGCATTTTGGCAGCGGTTAGGGTGGCGAGCTTACCAGGGCAATATATTTTTTTAACTTGGTCATTTCATGCGGCTACTTGTGTTCCATGAACGAGACGCTGAAGAAGGAAGTAGGTTAAGCTCCTATGCTCCTGATTTATACTCGATAGCCTCTAGATGCAGATCAGAGTATCTTGATGCCATCCCAGTTTTGTTTAGGTGTATGTATCACCAACATGGAACACGCTGAGTCATGATATAGAAAGATGCGTAATACCACCTGAGACTGACCACTTAGGCTNCTTACAAATGCAGTGTTTTTCGGCCTGCCCACGTTCTCCGTTTCTATGTAAGTTCTTGATCAACAAGATCATGAGGAAAACAATAAAATTTCTCCATAATCCTGGCGTGCAGATCAATGTAGCGAAAGCATTCTCGAACTGCAACATGCAGACGAAGAGAAAAGGAGAAGAAGCGCAGTTGTTTTGGATGTTCTCACTAAAGTCAACTCGTCCTTTGGCAGTGGCATTGCATCCGCAAACTATCACGTCATTCTTCTAGATTTGCAGCCAATGTACAATATACTTACTGTCCATGGTGAGTCACTCGATTTTCTGAAAGGTTTTTACTTATAATGGAAGTTGTATTAGTTCCCACCTTAATCGGACAGAAGAGGCAGGACTGCAAGACTCAGGCCGCGTTTAATAAGTTGAGACACCTATGGCGTTAGGACGTTATGTTTCTGGATCCCTAGGCTACAATACGTGATGTTTTGATATACGGTTGTGAGGTTTGGCCTGGTCGAACAGCAAAAATAAGACACCTTTAGGTCTTCGACAACCGTTTCATAGTTCATGTGGGGTGGATTGGGCAACGATTATCAAAGCTAATGAAAAGCGAGTGTTCGGTTGCACAGAGCGGACTTCAGTTCAGAAATTCGTCCAGCACCCGACCTTGTGGTGCGCAAGCCGTGTCATTTTTTGCCGCAGGACGCACTGAGTTTGGTGCCCATTTTGAGGGGCGTAAGAAAAGAGGCGGTCAACATTTAGATTTGTTGGGTTGTATGCAACAAGGCGTGCCAGTAAATTTAGTCGAACAAGTCATTGCGCATCATTTCTAATTTGGGGTGTTTATTCTGCCCTTGTCATATGTAATGACTATTGTAGGGAAGGAAGAGCTCACAAATTTGACTTACCTCGATTTATGCTAGAAGTCTATCCTCAGATCTGGACCGGTGCCCTACAAATAATTTTAGGCAGGTAACCAGCTATCAATAACGGATGAGTTCTAATCGTTTTCGGAACATGTTGGTGCAAAATTCGACCTGGTGTTTTGTAACCTGTCGGCAAATGATGCTCAGGTCGTACACCTGCCTGTACTCAGTCTAGTACCAGATCGAAACTTCGCAATAGTTACATTACTTGGTTTAAGTGAAGGATTTTATTTTGTTGATCTAGAGGACTGTTTCTGCTCCTTCATACGCCTTTACAAACAAGAATGCAACAGATTTTGGTGAAATTGGTGGATTATTCTTCAAACAAATGAATCATTTTGGATAATGACAAATCGAGAAGCCTTTCTAATTGATTTAGATGTTAAGAGGATATAATGAAGGAAGCTCGTTTCAAGTTTTTTGGATGAGCCGCAGGACGTCCTGATATTGAAAAAAGTCTTTGCGTATAATAATCCTCTTGGCGTTAAGAATACGTATCATCGTAGGTAGATGACTGAGCCAAAGGTTTATTCTGCCTTTGTTTTAGACTTTGTTTGAAGATTCACAGTGCTTCAGTTCTCCGTGGATTCTTTATCTGTTACGGGCTTCTTGCTAGAGTGACTTTGAACAAACCTCAAACTTATAATGGCCTAACAAATGTGTCTTCTACATGGTTGGACAAACTTGTGCAAATGAATTTTTCCGTCTGAATCATGGGATTAGTTACACATGAATGACTGAATCACTGCATACATCTTCTATGAAATTACGTCCTAAAACACTTTGGTTGACCGCATGAACAATTACAGGGAGACATTTGGAGATTCGGGTACATTGGAAAACTGTTAGTGCTGGCTCTCACGTGAGATGACAAACTTGTATTAGCAATCGAGCCTAATTTAGTATCTGTTAGTTGCGGCGCCCATGGAATGTGGGTTTTTAATCAAATAACAAGTTGAGCAAGTTTCGCAGCTGCGTTAAACAACGAAGAGCCTGTCATTACACAGTCTGTATGTGTTGTAAATTAGTGAGACACTGGTGTAACACAGAGGTCATTTGACAATTATCAAGCGATGTTCAGAATATGAAGAAATTACACTGCCATATGACTGTTGATAATACGTACATTTCGTAAAGGCAGTTAAGTTTGCGATTTTTCTTTTTCTCCCAGTAACCGGAAACGATAGTTTTGGTTTCAGACCAGAATAACAGTTACTTGTTTCACTGCCCCATAATTTGTTTACGGTTTCCAAACGTTTGTCGAAAGAATGCTGCGGAATTATTCCCATGACTGTTTTACCTTGGTTCATGTAACGAAAACGATTTTTTTAAATCAAAGCTTGATTTTACTTCAACTGGAAGGAAGGTGTGTTGAAAAAAACACATGTATTTGTCACATACATTGTATTTTCAAAGCACGGATGACAAACGAGTCCACAAAAGATGAGACAACTTTCAAAAAATTTGTTTCTTATGCTCTCAACTATCAAGATCGCATGTCGTTGGGTCAAAAATCAACTAAATAAATCATACGTTTATTTTTAAAATTTAAAATACGACAGATCATCCACACTTGAGTGAATCACTTAAAGCAAGATTTATAGGTTCCAGAGGGTGATTACTTTTGAGTCGTATCCTAGCCAGATTGTTTGGGCAAATTATGTAACTTTAGTTGTTTCAAAAAACAGGGATCGCTTAACGATTATACCCTTGTTTGTAAAGTGGAGCCTAAGCAACTGCTTAACTGATGGACTAGTAATTTCTATTTCGTTGTGATACTGCCCGACAGGCTACTCCGATTCAACGCTGGCCAGAAGGCACTTCGCACCACCACGAGATAACATGCCTGAAGTATATCGAGCGCTTTAACCTCGACATGCATGTAGCTAGACACATTTTAGTTGACTTTTAGACTTTGTTCAATCCACGGATGCCTTGTTGAAGTGAAACTAAAGTTCTGCTAATACTTAATTCCATACTTTTCATGGTGGTGGAGACTGGAGTTACTTGGTGCATAATTCGTCAAAAATGCTTGCTATCTCTTACTACTCACCATTTGACTGATCTCATCCCAAGTTTGAGCGGCAAAATCTTGGTGCGGATGACAAGTTTACTCGAAGTATCCGCACAAAAATTGTTCGTGGTTCGATAGCTATGCGATCGCACAGATTTCTCGAGATGAGATATCGGAAGTATTTCGTTGTTCCGGCTTGTCTATAGATTCACCTCATTGCGAACTGTTATTTGAAGATTACCGGCAATCTTACATTCATCTTGGACTACAGAGCCGACGAAATCGCTGTGTCGAACGTCAAGTTTCCAGTCGTTGGCGTAAACGACGTTAATACTGTGAAAATAAACCCAGAGTACCCAGTGCACCGGCACAAAATGCATCCGCCAGTTTGAAGCTGGGAACAGAAATAACTGGAGATAAATCGTCAGATTTGGCTAGCGCTTAGAAATGGAGGCATATTTTTGCTCATAGGGCTAAACCTGTCCGGCCTGTTGACTTAGGCTGACAACAGTTTACCTGTAGTGCAGTCTCCCATTCAACAAAACTAGGTCTCATGCTGAAGTCGTCAAACAAATACGAACGGATTTGAAGAGTTCCTGAACAGGGACCATAAAAGCGGTTTCAGTATTTGAACCGTTACCTAGATAAAAGTCTCAATATTCTATGCTTCGTGAAACTTGCTAGTGATAGCTGACTCCAACACACTATTACCAAGGCTCATTGGAAAGTTGTCAAAATGTCTAAAACACTACTTCCCATGAAGTGTCATGATACTGGTGATGCATCGGACGAATATATGTGATGAGGAGGTATTCTCCTTCGTCATCGGTAGTCTCCCTTATGTCTGTAATGTTCGGTTATTTGGTGGCCAAGCGGAATCGGATTTTTCTCTAAGAACCTCCCACCTGCATGTTTAGCTTCGAATTTGTGTGCATTGCCAGAACATTTCTGGCTTATTTATGATTGTATATACTAAAGAGTCAACACGAATGCAATCATATTTCGGATGGTTAAACACACATGCTCACTTGAACCATTCTTTTGTGATAAAGACCGATGCACCAAGACATGTGGAGTTGCACGTACTTCCGCATAAAGTGATCCACTTTCACTGTGAAACACGACCTCGGTGTCTAGTGGCAGGATCCCAACAGCAGGGACGACTTTTGAAGGCTTGGTGATGGGCACAGTTGTTTCACAATCATGTGATGTAGTTGCGTTGACAAATATGATGACCATTTTGCAGTAAAATGAGATGTGTTTAATGTGATCCGTAAATGTCGTCGGATGGAGCGCGTAACAATAACGACTGAATTGCACAGCATCAAAGAAGTAAGCCACGCAGACCTCTTGAATATTGTCATAACGCCCGGAATTTGGATAGAAATTGATTATGTTTAATCAACTTTCGAGCACTACTGTCGCTGGTTTAAGTAGTGATGTTCGTAGCGGATAGGTGCCTCATTCCCAATTGACAATTAGGCCGATAAGAATTGGACTTCATCGCATTTATGATGGCATGTTTTTGACAGGCGAATGAATAAAACAAAGGCCAATGCCCAGGTCCCGCCATGTTCAACATTATAACTAGCGTTGTCCGTTTTGATGCTCATGAAATGGCACTGCAGCAACTTTGTGGAGACGAACAGAACACAGCGCTCTTTCCTTGATACTTCTCAACAATGATAACAAGCATAACGATACCAGTAAACCATCGTTTCTTTCCATCAGTGCTGGACAGTGATTTTACTCCCCCAGTAATTATAATCCTTCATTCGGTTGATAGTTTTCAGTACGAACAACGTAATTGACACCAACCCGCTGAATTTTCAGCTGAACGTTACGCTGGTAAGGAGCAAACCACTGAAACCCTTGGGACCGTGGTGTGTTCGACGAATTTCCTCGCTTCACTGTATGTATCACAAGTTCCTTCTCAATTTCAACGGCGTCATTCTCCGCTAATTCCCACTGGCACTGAAACTTTTTAAAATAAAATATTGTATAAGTTTGATGTCTTCCGCAAACCGTCCTCAGGTTGCCCCAGGTAAACATTTTTGAATTTCATTCGGTTTAGGTTTCACCTAGGTATGCATTTCTGTATTCCACAGCTGACGAAGAGTATTTGTGACAAATGTCGGTGTTGAATATTTCCTCGACCACAAATGTAGTCAGTAAAACGATAAAAAGATTTTGATAGCCCTAGAGAGAAGGACGCTTCCAGGTCACGAATTTGATGTTCCTGGACAGAATATCGTCAGTGATGTGTAGATTTACGTGGTTAGTAATCGAGTTGGGGTTGCATTCATTTTCATGCTGATTGGTTTAGAAAATGAATATAGTTTCTAGGGTAAAATTATACCGGGACGCAAATCGGAATGCGCGCAAAAAACGGTTTGCATTTTGGCAGCGGTTAGGGTGGCGAGCTTACCAGGGCAATATATTTTTTTAAATTGGTCATTTCATGCGGCTACTTGTGTTCCATGAACGAGACGCTGAAGAAGGAAGTAGGTTAAGCTCCTGCGCTCCTGATTTATACTCGATAGCCTCTAGATGCAGATCAGAGTATCTTGATACCATCCCAGTTTTGTTTAGGTGTATGTATCACCAACATGGAACATGCTGAGTCATGATATAAAAAGATGCGTAATACCACCTGAGACTGACCACTTAGGCTTCAGGATTATGTATGCTTGCTGAAGATCGAGTGAATTTGGGATGAATGTGGCCCTTTAATTTGATTCCATATAACAGTTTGCCAGGAAATATATTAAAGAGTTTAAAATACAGCACATATTGTATTTATTCCCACCCGGACTCAGTAGGTAGTTTTAGGCAAATCAATTTGGAATCGGTATTTGAGCAACAGTTAGGAATATACTGGGCTGGAAAAAGTCAGTTAGACATCAAAAACTGCTCCCACCCTAGAGACTCCATCTAGGCATTTCAATTATATGCTCATACTCTGTAAAAATATAAAAATTAGAGTCAGACAAATGCAACCATGTGAATGCGGATTAGTATTTTAAATGGTACACAATCTTGGTAGACCGATCTGCGCTTTAGGATACACTAAGAGAGCTTCTTTTCAGGTGCTGGAGGAACTAGGAGCGACGACTGGTAACTTCGTCCGATATCATCTATATATTTCATCCAGACCGTCTGTCTGTCTTCGTATCTCACTACGCCGTTTTGCCTACTGCATTATCCATTGTTTGTCACTCCTGAAGGTGATATTAACGTCGTTAGGGATGTTAAGTTAAATGGAAGACTCAGGAAGGATTTATTTCACAGAATGTCAGAACAGTCTCACGAATTGCCGTAGACGATCTGAGAAAGCAATGGGCCACTTTTGAAGAACTTCAAAAGTTGTACTACCAAGCCGTTTTTTATGGGAACCCAACAACATTATCTAAATTACTTGCAGCAGCACGCTTCTTCCATCAGGGTAATAAGGTTAAAACGCGGAATATCAAATCTGATGGATCCTATGTATCTCCAATGTTTGTACCATGTATAGGTGAGCAATTGTGCTTTTGCTGATTGATACAATCTAGCGTCAAGGAGGATAAACTGAGAAAATATCGGGAATGATCACCGATATTTTCAATGGTTGATGTAGCTTTTCTGGTTTCAAGGACAAACTTAAACTCTAATGTCAACGTATGATGCTAGCCTATTCTGTCCCCTAATTAGCAAAGCCTGGGAACGGCGTTTGCCAGTGAAGGTATAATAAGGAGACTGGAAGACTGCATCCGGTTAACATTGTTGCTATCTGTACGCATAAACACATCTACGGCAGATATAGTTGTATCTGCGTCCATTGCAACACTTTTGCCATCTTACTGGGTCAGTCAATTTGCTTAACTAGGTTGTCCCATTTGAACCACAATGCGACTGTAATTCAGTTAAATAGGATCCAGCCCACAAGAACTCCACAGTGCGTGCCCCCTTCAGGTCTCCTCACCAGGCGCACCACTGACAATAAACATTCAAACGCAACCGCCTTTTACCAAAGAAATGTGAGAGGCCGTTGCTACGCATCTTGCATCCTTAAAGGAAATTCGCTATGGTACTTGACAGGCCCGAGTTGCAGTAGTGGGCAATTATGTGGCATGTTCGCCAAGGTGATTGTTCTCAGAAAAGAGGCCCTGATTCATGTCTTCTTTCTTTTCGGGACTTGTGTTGGTGTTATCCGTTACTCGAAAACAGCGTCTAATTTACAACCAACCTAAAATCCAAAAACAATTATTTTTTTATCCATCGTCGCAGGTTGGATGATGCATATTCCGTTCAACATCTTATCACAGAGTACCAGGAAGTCAAAACTCATATAGTCACATTAAAAGTTGTTTAGTATCCACGTTTGCTTTTCACTCCTTTCGAAGCGATAGCCCAACGATTTGGATTCGCAAAATAAACACAAAATAACTCAGCGATGCTCCAGTTGCCGAACGAACTGATACGTTAACGTTATTATCCCAAACAGCCGTTATTCACAAGGGCAGCAATCGAGTCAACGTGGTATAACATGATATGGTCTCCAAACCCAAATACAGGAAAAGGTTTGTGGGGAGTGCACTTATGTTATCCTGGCTTCGCGGGGAAGTAGTACAATATCCAAAGGTTATTTTTTTCCGACCGACATGCTGCGGGTTCTCATAAAATAATAATAGCAATAATGTAAAATCGCTTTCGTAAACTCAGAAGCATTATATCATCAAGAATAAACGCATGAATGTAATGCACAAACTACGTTTGACTTGTAGTTAATTTGTCCGACGTAGAAATTCCTAAAATTCGTTTTTCTGATGGTGGACTGAAACAAATTTGCTTATTATAAATAAAAACCCAGCTACATCATGCAGTGGCTAGGTTGAAAAGTTTCCGTAACAATTAGCGGGTACAAAAAATTGAATTATGATTGTTCAACCGGACGTCATACTGTAAATTTTGATCCATATTTACACTGGGTAAAAACACAGATAATGGAGAAAAATCATGTTGTTTACATGTAGGCAAAAAGGGAACCCCCACCAAAATTTTAATAGCTCATTATCTCGTGGGTGAGTTACATGAAAAATATTTCAGTGAAGAACTAGCATATATGGACTTCTGTTGCGTAACACTTTGGTTTAAAGATTGTTCACATATCGACTGTGACTGACGGTAATAACGGTTTAGTTTGCTTGGAACAAACAAACTTTGGACCGACTGACTGGGTCGTTCCTCAAAAATCCTTTACAATTCTACATTTTTACCCGTTAGACGATCCCTGAAATCGAATGGCATAAGTGCGCAACAGTAGTAGCAACAATAAATGCATTTGGACAGCTTCTTTACTAACCGGTATTTACGTACGGAAAGACTTTTGATTCTTAGTCCCAATAGTGAGGGCAACAGTGGTGAACATTCTGAATGAGGATGAATCCAAACCAAGGGAGAAGAGGTGGAAATGCAGTCCCGTGCTAAATGGGTGATACACTTTGTTTCGGGAGAAAGGCAACATTATGGAATGAGAATTTTCCGTTCATACGTCAGTCCAATTGAACACCACCGGATTGAAGTTGACGGCCCATATTTCACTGGCACCAGTTCTAAACCTGAAGTTGACCGAACGCGGCATGTCTGGTTTTTGACCTATGTTAGCTAAATGTTAATTTCCATAATACTGATTATTTCGTAGACTGAATTTGAAATACGTATTTCTACGATTAAAGCTACTTTGAAACAGATGGCTAGCAAGTTGGAGTTTACTAAAAGTTACTATTGAACACTTCGTGCGATATTTTTTTTATTCACTTAGTTGTTGTCATAAGACAAGACCTTTAAACTAACTCATTGCCGAGAACTGAAACATCCGTTCAAATCTCCACTCTTTGAGGCTTATTTTTATTCCTGGACCAAGACCCATATCTCGATGCATTCTCGCTGCTTCACTGAGAGCCCATAGTTCCTCAAAAAATGATCACTTTGAATCTCTAAAATGCCCATTATGCTTCAGTTAGTTGATCTACTAAATGTAATGTGTTCAACGAAGTTTGCCTGTCATAACCAGAGTGGATGGGTTTTCTTAAGCATGCATGTCCCATCCTTTCAATTAGCTGAACAAAACCCCATGTTGTTGAATTTACCCAGCGTCAAGCATTTGAGCGTGCGTTTTTTGATGGATTTCCACTGATTCGTTTTTTTGAGGTTTGTCGGTAGCCTTGTTATTAATCTGTCCTGTAGTGAACTGGGCCAGTCGTGCGGAAATCTTTTCCCACTTTGCTTGGGTATTTATTCAGCTTCCAAAAAAATGCTATGCATATTCCACTAAAACACACTATACAGTTATTTTCCCAGCAGGTCACTTACACATAGTGTCAAGTGTCCCATGTCGAGCAAAGAATTTACGTCAGTAAAACTAACTTCATGATGCGGCCGGCAATCCCCGTTTTGACGGCTTTACTCATTTCTAGCAAAGTGGAAACGGCTCACTCGAGAGACGACTGTATATTTTGTCGGCTAAGTTAAATGTGATACACATCTAGTCTGTGCGTCCCGTAGAATGGCTTGCTTCCCAGTCAAATATCGGACTATGCCTGATGACTTCTCCAGTTGCAGCATGAATGCGCGAGGTAACGCAATGCAATGTAAATGGAACGTTTGATTCATATTGCTGGATTTATCGTATGAGCACAGCTCAATTCCGGATTGTATGGTACTCACTAACACATCACCTTGTTGCAATAAACAACAGTTCATGTGACTGCGAAACGGAGGTTCAGCTGAGCTCAGCTTGAATTTGTAATACTATCTACCTACAGTAAATATGCAGGGCACTAGTTACTTTGAAGCAATAGGGAGACGACTGGGGATAAATTCCTTTTTTAATTAAGAGAAATCCGGTATTTCATGAACGTTCGAGAATTTCAGAGAATAAATTGAGGAAATCACTTACAAATTCAGCATAATTAGGCGTCCTTTATTTCAACTAATGATATTTATTCTAGCACTTTCAAAAATTGAAATACATGGTTGATGAATGGCCCATAATGATGAGACTTCATTTATGCGGCAACATCGACTTCCAGTCTGATGATTATTTGTTCGCTCGAAAAAGTTTAAACAGAATACCTCAGGTAGTCTCATGTTTCGGCCTGCATTTTGCATCTTCAACGTGCAGAGTATTGTTTTTGCTTCACCGGAACGTTCTAATAAAGAAATCTTGCTTGACGATTGGTTTGCATATGTTGGCAGTCGCAAAAGTCGTCAGTGCATTACTGGAGATAAATTCTGCGCGGGAAACGAAGGAGCACGCACTTTTTGTCCACTTGAGTCACTTGGCTGCATGCTACCTCAACCATAATATGTGTCTACGCATGCAGGCAGTCGCTCAGGCCATCAGGACATAAAGTCACAACACAAATGATAATGTCATCGATTAGCAACCATGTTTCGCAGCGTCTACAACCGTCCACATTGAGGGTCATGCGGGCTCTATCACGGTGGGTGAACCGAGTCGACAGTACTCAGACTTACTGTAATATTTTGCATAACCCGGTGAACATCTTTTATATCTCTTTCCGACAACCTTAAGTGTTCGAAAAAACTGGTCCCCTGTGTTACCGTAGAATAACAGGAGTTATCTGGCTACAGTGATTACGCAACGGATTTTTACGCAAGCGGATACTGCATGGAAAAATTTCCGAGTTACTAGAGCAGGAAATTACCCTTGCCAGGTAAATAGAGTTGTGGTTTCTAATATGCGTACACAACCAGAGTCTATAAAATAGAGTTTTTCTTCCCTGTCAAGTCACTGGTGACCAAGGCCTTGGGGGAACAGATCACGAAATGTCAACCTAAAACGAAAGCCCCTGGAGCCAAGCTGAGTGTTGTAGGATGTTTGCTTCTTTCTGGTTGGGTCACATGTGTCAACTGCAAGTAAAAAATAAGCCATTTATTGGATGGCCACCACACTGAAAGATGACTGGTAGGATGACATCCAAAATCCTTTGAACAGGGGAGGCGGATGATTTGTGGGGCCAGATGGAGGCAATGAGTCATAATCCTAGAAAATAAACCGGTTTTTATTTTGACCGAGCAATGCTCAAGCAGAACATACTTATTCGCTGAGCGCCCATCAAGTTTTGCCGTGAGTGTAGTGACAAAGATTCCTTTGTACACTACAATGTCGACGTTTACATCTCCTTCACTGAAACACAAATCGACTGTAAAAACTGATATTACCATGCGCATTGTTTACACAAATAAGGTAGGCAGTGCAAATTCCTGCCACAAGTGAATGAATGCGGGGCTTTTGCCGACTTTAAAGAAGTCATCATACGTGGCGCTCAGAAGCACAACCCTGATCAGTTAAACGGATACAGACTAAATCACACGCTCAGGCTATCGGTGTGATGTGACCATTCAACGATATTCTGACGCAGCGGTCGCATGGGATAGGAGATTTACTGAGTAGTGCCACAAAGAACATGAAAAAAAGAGTGATCCAAATGAGGAGCGTTTCAAACGTTCAATTTTGCTTGAGGATATCGCCTAGTTTCAGGTTCTCTCCAAAACGGAAAGTCAAATTTCACGTTCAGTAACTCGTCACTAGTTATGCCTGGAAATTGTCTTGCCACTATGTTTAGTACGCGGTACTTCATTCATCAGAACCACTTATCCATATTTGTAGTGGTCCGTTTTCTAGACTTTCTTCAATCTAGGGCCTACATTATTTTTGAGCCCAAGTACTCGGAGTATTGGACAACGGTTTGCTGCTACGCCCTAAATGATATTATGTTCTGGTTGATAAGCTGCCATATGTGCATACTCTTGAGTAATTATTTCAAGTTTGACGTCAGGTTAAACTATTTCTCGCAAAGAGTTGATTAAACTCACTGCTTTCAAAACAACTGTGTCCGCGAACTGACATTTCTGCAGAACACAAAGAGTGCTTGTGCAGGGGAATCAGCAGGATTGCATCTGCTATTCTGGAGAACGTTTATCCGTGTGAACCATATATCTTAGGCGCCAACTGTTCACTCGTCAGCAAGCTCCTAAGTGCTTTGTCCTGGCGTTTCGAATACCGACAAACTTCTAAGCGCAGCGTGCAGCAATGACATTGGGATACCAATCTCAAACATCGTGCTCAATCATGCTAGAAAAGCTTATGGGGATTGTAATCAACCGCATACCGTTTGGATGTCGCTAAACATAAAATGTGAATTCGATGAAAAAGGGCCTCAGTACAGGAAAAATTATATTAAGCAAACCATTGAAAACATTCATAAAAATTAATTTATATAACGCGCGTAAACTAAGTCAAAATTCCTGAGTAGACCTACGAAGCAACATGAATAGAACAAAGTTCTTTAGCATCCATAGAAAAACGGCATCCGGTAGAATTAAGACTTCTAAGTAATTCTTTCGCTTTTTGTAGACAAGTTGGATACATAAAGCAAAACGTCCTTTACTTTGTTGCGAAGGAAAAAGAGGCTAGAAAACAAGTTTATTAAAGTAGAACCAATTTACATGGCATCGTGCCCCTGACAACCCTCTAATCCATTGGCAATCCCGGTGAACTTCCGGTGCAGTCGACTTGCTTTTACCATTGTAGGAGACCGTATAACTCCTCACAAAATATTTCAGTTTGTTAATGAATGGTGTGAACAATCGTCATGTGTGGGCTTGAAAACTCCTTACGCATCCTAGTATCACGACCAATGTAACGCAATGTTCTTCATCACGGACTTCAAATGTGAACACCTTCCTGGGTACGCAGTCGACAGATTTAACTGGACAATGTAACTTTGCCCATCTGTAGAAACGTGACCTCTAAAATCTCCGAACAAAGACCGGAATTGCGTGTACCTTGAAGCCTGAACGTTAACCCCTAAACACAGTTAGATATCTGTTTTGACAGCTCAGTAATTTGAGTCCACAATATTATTCTTTACCAATACTTCATAAAGAAAATAAATTCCCGCCGACTTGGTTGTGTCGCCAACTTTGTGCAATTCAGTTTAGAACAAATAACGTGTCAACTATAATCTGACACGTGATCGTCTCAGAAAAAACTCACTAACGAAAAAACCTTTGAAATGAACATGGGCTTTTCACTCACTATCTGGTTCCCATGCGCTTTCCACTTTGATTGCGCTCTAAAATTTGTTTTTCACATTTTGTAGGCCTTCGTCAGCACAGTTGGTTACTTCACAAGAAGACCCAGTGTCATCCGCTGTGACAGAGTTGTTTACACCAAGTCGCATAGCATTTGGAAGTTACCTACTTTCACGGATTTTACTACTCGATGGATCACTAAATAGCACTAGTTCGATCCAATCAGCTCCGACATTTTATTCCAGATTTAGATATCATCCAAATTTCGTACTCTCTGGAGGCTAAAACAACCTTCCTGATTAGACGGCACTTCGAGTGATTTCCTCCAGTCCAAAGCCAAACGTTAAATATCTGTTACTCCTTTTGGTTGTTTTAATAACGCTTTATGTAGGTTGTAGCTATTTTGTGAGCAAGCGGCCTGACTCAAAACTCAGCAAATCCTTCAGTGTGGAAGCGGGATTAGAACGTGTACTGTCACTGGAATTAGACGTGTCCAGCTTATTGGTTCAACGTCCACTGATAAACACTAGTCGTATGCAGTCCAGTATTGCGTCAATCTACCCCAGAAAATCTGAAGACATGTGGAGAAATGTGCAAGCGTAGAGGTAGGCCAGGAAGGGAAATTATTCCCTCCATGTTCACGCTGAGGAGACCAGGTTTATCGTTGGACATATGACACTGCGTCCACTGTATTCTTAACATTCGTCCCAGTGCACCCACTTGGGTGGCCTGAAACAAGCATTTCTACAAATTTCAACGTTCACAACATCCTCAGGCTTTCATGTTTCCTATCTGACCCATCAAGCTGACAGCTGCCTCTTGATATACCTGAAGGTTATTTGATCCAATGGGATCAAATTTTCTAGGGCAATCGAAGTGTAAATCCTTGCCAGCTATGATTGTCGTTGTTGTTGATTGGAGTAAATCATGACAGGTCAGTTCTTGTAGCATTAGGCTGATTCTATGGCTTTGTCCCTAAAAGCGTTATATTACGGCCAATAGCGTCTCCTTGACGTATCCATGGCTAGTCTCTGTGAACATATGATTCCGTTGACACGCAGTCCTTCGTGTTGGATATAGCCTTTCCCCGAATTTTCATATTTCTTGCACAATGTACGTGTCTGGCTAGATGGTAACATTTTTAGAGAAACATCCACATAATGCCTAAAGGCATACGTATAGCACAACACAATGGCAGCAATGACAAACCACCGAAAATCATTCATAGGTAATCCCAGAAGGATTATATTAGCGTCAATGAGTAGACTAAAATTACTTACAATCCTCCCTATCCTCTGACCTGTGAAAAGCACCTGAACCAAAAGAATAAGCCCCAGCAAAGATAGATGTATAGCTGATTCCCTCTCTATGGTCCAGAATCAATCGTCAACACGATGAACCTATCAGACTGAAAATTATCTACTAAGAAATGGGTTAGTATTCAGTGGAATGGATAGGAATACCGAAACACATTTGTTACCCCAAAATGTGTACCTACTTGAAGTTTAAGGTACAACTATTCGCGCAATCAGCATAAAAAATAATTGAGTAATAAATTAATTGATCGATTATTTATTATCATTACTTCCAGAAATTTCAATTTTACTCAACTTTGGAGCATCAATGGCTCTTCTCCCTACAACCATTTTACTTATCCTCTTGTCAAAACAAGACAGCTCGGGCTCCAAATATATCAATACTTGGTTAGATCATACGATCCAACTTAATATGAATCTATACTCGGTTGTCGTGTTACACATTCTCATGAAGTAAAAGCAAATTTAAATGCATTGTAATCTCCAAACCAGTTTGAACAGGGAGCACAATCGGTATTTTCGCAAGATGGTCCTTTTTTAATAATTTATCTGTCCCAATGCGTGTGAAACAAAATGAAGTGAAACCATCTACGAGGCTGATTGCATTCTCCATTTGGGAATGGAAGGTAAAGGGAAAATCAATATAACCACGCAAGTCTCATGGTAACGCCCAAGAATATCGGAGCACAGACCACATGTTTCAGCCATCTTATCTGTATGGTGACAATGTCTGACTCTAAGTACGCAGGTGCTTCTTACTGTGGTTCTGATTTATTGAAAAAACAACTGCCACTTCTTGGGTATATTTCTCGGCATCCACCATTCTCATGCTGATGCGTCTTTGCAACATTTTAGGAACAACCACAAATCTAAAAGAGAAATGCCACCATTTCCCTCATTACATTTTATTGGGAATCTCGCGAGAATAGACTGGAAGCGTGTCACAGATATACATAGCTATACATATCTATGGATATACCGGATAAACTACCAAATAACTCTTTCGCGAATATCCACAAATGACTCACGAAAGTGCTTCAGAATTTTGACTCCTTTGTTAAACATTGATAAAATAAAAACGCTGTTATTCGGAGTTTCGTCAAACATCAGTTCGTTCAGTGCAGAAAACCCCTTCGATAGGCTGGATGTTTCCATCTTAAATAGAAGCTAGATTAACTGTTATCAAGACCCCATGTCTTCGGGTTAACTGCCATGGACCAGCAGTGGATTCTGCGTACATCATAATTGAGACATATTTCATTATCCACCAAATCGCCCACCCAAAAGCTTCAAAAGGGCAACAGAAAACATGACGCTGAGTACACAGTTGTGCCGCTAATTCTGACGAATTTTAGCAACGCTGTCACAACAGTAGGAACGGTTTCGCCACAAGCTTATAGTGTGTTAAACAGGCGTCAAGGAGAAAACCATCTCTTGCTCCTGTGTTGTACCTAGTAAGCTCCCAGCCTGCGGCTTTCAGAGCTTAGCTACAGATAGAGTGAAGGATCATCCTGGTGGCTTGTCTCTCATTTTAGACTTAACTTCATTGGAAGTTCGATTTGCTTCCGGGTCCGCCATCCTTTTGCGCGTTCTGGTTTTGAGGTACCCACAACTATGGTTGAAAATTCATTTCGGTAGAGCCGGGTCCAGCATATATGGATATCATCTCTCAGCATTATCTCAGCAGTCTCAATGGACAATTGCAAAGAATACAAAGCATTGTGTGGATATATCATTATTACAGTAATCAGACTTATCTTCTGTTAATTTTATTACCGGTGTTGAACTGTGTCTAGGCGCTACTTATAGCACTTTCTATAATATAGTTGACAGAATAACCGACGGTGTCGGTATAGGCTCTGCAGTACCACTTATACTGGTCAAAGTTTTCCTATAGCATTCTAAAACTAAGGCTTTAGTTCACCCATTCATCGCGCAGCTGGCTCAGATAGTTTGACGACTCATTTGTGATCAAATCAGCTACAGAATCAAATGCCTTCCTAAGCAGCCTGAACGAACAATTCAGTGATATGATGTTCACGATTAAAACAATAAGCGAAGACAGGACTATTATTTACGTAGACTGCAACTGATTGTTTAACGCCAACCATTGAATCTCAGTGGGAATCCACAAAAAATCCACGCACCCAGACAGATACTTGAATCATGAGTCTACGCATCCACACTACGTCAATCCCGCACTTATCGTGTCAAAAGACCATGCTTGGATGAGTCCATGCGACCAGGGAAACTGAAACGACAACAACAAAACAAATGCCCCATCTTAAACGCGACTCACACAATACAATACAAATACTTGAATAATACTCTCAAATCAACTTTGGTGGCGCACCTACATACCGGTCACCATTCAAGTGACACGTAGACTGAGGCGTTAAAGTTCAACAACCATCAAACTGCGTCAACCGTAGTGATAGGGTCAATGTCACACTTATTTTGACTGTCTTGTGGGTGGTTGAGGGAATTGTGCTGTTTACATTCACATTACTCCTATTTGAACAGTCATTGTCCTGTCCTGGCGTTATAATTCTGGTGAGTACAAACCAGAACGTACAAGCTCTGGACTGCAGTCATCAGTAATACATATCCTTGGTCATGCCAGGGAAAGAGAGTAAGCACATCAAGACGCGTTTCATGATCAGTGGATATGAGGCCAGTAACCATCTTCATTGGCCAAGCTGAATGAGGGTAATCTCATTCTTTCGTCTTGAGTAGGCTGCTTGGTTGGAGTATTCAGTAAGCGGTCTGATATGGGTCCCATATAGTACCTAGAAGTCCATGCAAGTAATATGAGGGAAGGTGCGCCAATCATCCATAGAACAATGAATCCATTTTGAGCCTATTTTATTGCAAAATGAGAACGACGTGTTCAACAAGAAACAGGTAATTAAATAATAGTTGGAATCTATCCTTTTAATGCTTTCTGGTTCACTCTCACCACGCATGAAAAAGGTGTTCGTGTAGTCTCCTCCAAATGGCAATGGACGTAAGTTTGTCACTTTGAGGAAGGTGTCAGTCCAGTAACCAATTATTTGCGGCTTCCACGTTCACTTGGAGGTTGCTGGCATCGAAACTCCAGCGTTTTAGTTCGTCCGCAAAAAGTAGACCTGCAACTGTGAGGCAGTTGCCTTAGATCAGAAAGGGGAATGGTCTTTAAAATGAACCCTAATGAAGTGCAACGGCGTTTGATGTAAAGGAAGAGAAGGTCGAGCCCACGTTCACTCGGAAAGTTCTATTTGGGAGGAATGTCTTAAACCAGCGTGGAATTTCTCCTTGAACCCCATGAAACTGGAGCTTATGGAACAGAGGATTATATGGGACTCGGTTGATTGCTATTAGGAATTTGAAAATATGGTGCCTGATATGAGTCCTTCGTCTTTGGCTTGGTTCAGGCTGTTCTCAGCTTCGAGCGTGCTCGTCACGAAAGAAAGTTTTCGGTGGACCAGTTTTGCGCTGGGGATATTAATTTGTTGGTAGTTAAACAATTTAAGATAACGCACTTCAGAATGCTTTCCTTACCTGGCACGGTGTGCTAGTGAGGCTAACGGTCCGGTTGCCGCCGGAAGATAAACAGTTGCCATATTTGTAGATTAGCGTGCGAATCGCTTCCTTCCAAGCGGAGGGAAGGTTGCCTTCGAGTGGCTGGCAAAACATCAGCTGTATGTGGCTTCTCAATTTGGGCAACGTTTCCTTCATGTTCTTGGGATAAACCTCATCTGGCCCCAATGAGCTGAGGGGGCTTGTCTTGTTCAAAGGTCGATGAAAATCCTCCCCCGTGAAGACAAATTTGGTTAGAGGCCGTTCATATTTATGGGTTGCTATGTTCAAATATGATTAGGCCGCCGGCGCAGAATAGAAGCCTGCATAGTGTGCCCTATAGTCTTCAGATATCACTAGTAACCACACATGGGTTTCACCCTTCCGTCCCTCAAGGAGAAGGCGGTCGGTTCTTTTCTTCGGCAGGGCACCACGGAACTAAACAGCACACTTTTTTTCTCCGAGCGAGGTCTAGTATCGTCTTCTGTTTTCATATGTTCCAGTGGTGCGCTTCTGATATACGGCGTTTCCGCATCTTACGAAATGCCAGCTCATTTTCTGTCACCTGTAGTTATCTTTCGAAACAATAGTTGGAAACTCGTTCCAAGGGGCCGAATCACTTTTGGCATTTCTTGGTCTGTTTGGCTGCGAGCTGGTTTCTTTGGGACGGGCATGACATCAGCCTCATGCATTTTTTGGGCGATGATCGTGGGGGTCTCCTTCACTGAAGCTTGCCCCAGTTTAATCCGGTCAACGAAGATACCTATTCCCGAGAAGTCTGCGCGGCAGAAGTTTTGGATCCATATTTGGGATTCTGGGATCCTGACCCACTAGCAAACGGAAAAAAGGTCAGCGCACAGCGGTCACTATGCAGGAGCACTAATTATACCTGATCGATATAGTGTACTTTGTTAGTGATTCCCCAATCTAGCAGGGGTAGTATACGACCATCGTGGTACCAAATGATTGCGACGCTGAGTCCCACCACCCTGTTGACCCACTTTGGTAAGCCCCACTGCAAAATCTTCACTCGACCCGATGCACTGAAAATCCATCCAGGAGGCCCTAGGAGCGCTGAAATCACCTACCAGCAAGAGATGCGTGAAGTGGTAGCTGGAAGGAAGTTGCTCAATATTTTGTATGAGAAACTGGTCATCTTCCGGTGGACTTGAGGGTCAACGATAGACCACGACGAGAAGAAAGTATCGGTCGCACGCAGCAAGATTTGAATCCACAGTGAGTCACAAAAAGTTGCGGAAGTTGTTTCGGAGAGGACAAATGGAATGGGCAGGGCCGCATGTAAGTATAGAGCAACCCCACCTGCTCTCCTGCGTTTCGAGTCAGCTCGGAAAATGGAGTAGTCGTATATCTAGATCTTCGCCTTAGAGGCATTTGGTGTTGGCCAGGTTTACGCAAGTGATTTTATGGACGGTTTTTAAGGCAAGCCGACTGTTAAACATCGCGGTGTTTTCTGAAAAGACTGAGGCAGCTTGTGAACAAACACCTCAACACTATCTCTGCTGCGTCCGAAGGGATGGAGTCGAGAGTTGTCTTAGCAGAAAGGATAGCACGCCGGGTCTGAGTCCAAGGCTTCAAAGCGGCCTCTGTGGCGCAATTTCCTGCTTCCTACCTTGGTGGTTCTGATACCTGATGTTCGTTTGTAGGTGGATTTCGCCCCCTCTGAGTCTGCTTGCGTGGATACTTTGTTTTGGGAGACGTACATTTTCCCCTCGAGGCCAAACATTTCACTGGTTGCCGCTTGTAGCTCCATCAATGCCAATTTTCGGACACCTGATTTCACTGTTATTGGAGGATTTGCGGAGAACCTGCGTCCGTTTGGTCATTCGGGCTTCTGTACGCGGTTGGCCACCAAAATGTCTTTTCGTGGCTCTGTCGAATCGCCTGGGCGTTGGATATTTCCATCAAAGAGTATTCCTTCTGGTGGCGCTGTCATGGGGCCCCCCGTTTTCGCAGATGATTGCACGTTTAATTTAGCAAGCAGCCTTTCGATTTTGCGAGGTTTATGCGGCTAATTTCACCGCGATCCTTTTCCTTCGGGTTTTTACGGATCTTAAGATCATTCGCCATCAGTGTGGACAACTAAGTGTTCCTTGAACGTTCAGGTACAGTGCTATCGTATTTTTTGCTTTGGCTCTCTGGGTCATGAATGACAAACGAATCTGCGATCATGCGGGCCACTTTTACGAAGTAAAGCCGGATGCTGGTAGTTTCGCACTTTCAGAAGAATTTCCGGGGATTGCCTGTAATATAGCTGTCCTATGGGGCAAAACCGTCAACGCCAGCAACGTCCTGGTCGAGTGGTTAGTGTTTGTGGGGGTCTCGCAGCACTTTTCAAGGCTTCGGCTGGTCTGTCGTTGGACTTCGATACTTATTTCTGCACAGCTGACCCAGTCCAGCTTAGAGCTTGTGACTTGGCCATGGAGATCACCGCTGCGCCTTCATCGTTCGATAAGAAAATAGGCGACGCCTATTTCACATATTTTGGACGACTTGGCCTCGTGAGGTTTGCCTAGCCCCGGTCATCACTGTCGCTGTTAGTCGATGGGCCTGTGACGATCGAGTAGAACCCGCAATCGGGAGTCGCCATAGGCTGAATCGGCGTGCTTTTAAGAGCACAACAGTTTACAAGCGCCATTGGGTTGATCATAAGTTTGGGGTCGGCTGGTCTGTCGCCAAGCAGAAGCTTGTTTTCTGCCTCCTGTCTAGAACCGCTGTGATCCAGGTTTTCAGCCTCTACAGAGCAATCCTCGGATATACTCGTGATCTTCTTGAAGGTCTTTTGAAGAATAACGGTTCGCTATGAGGTCCTCTGTATTGCAGTTGGATGGGAGGTGTGAAGAGAAGCCCGACAGTTCACTTACTTCCTTCTTCACGTAACCATTTCGGGTGAAGACTTTTGGCAACACTGCCAGTGAGTAATTTTGGCTGTTTTGTTGGCGCGTTTATTTTGGAAACGAGACGATCTTCTTTGGTTCTCTTATGCGCTTGTCCAATAGAGACTCCTTGGCGGTCTTGACTGCCGCGACGGAGAGCTGGATGACCTTCGCAGCCAACGTTCCGGGGAGGTAGAATGTTAAGTGCACCTTCAGGATGGAAAGCTAGCTGTTTGTGTTTGTATCCTCCAAAAACTTCGAAAGGATTTCCAGTTTAACACTCGTCTTACGCCCGATGGACTTCAATTACGTCCACATCTCCTGTGGTTAACCGATAGTTGAGAACAGCCAGTCATGATCTGGGTCGTGAGCGTGAATAAGTGGGTGCAAGGTAGAAATGTTGTAAATTATGATCGGTTTTAACTACATTGTATACATATATATATATATATTTTAACTGAACATTTAACGATGTGACACATGTTAACTTTTACGTAGCTTAAACAGCGACAAAATTCTTTAAAAATGTGCAAGAGTAGAAAACAAAACCAATTTTGAATCACCGCCGTAGACATGAAAACGGACCCAAATGAAGCTACACTTGTGTCGCACCGAACTCAATGCAGAAACTCTTGGAAACGGTCGCTCACAACAACTGAAATGCCAGATAATGAAATCTTACAACTTGAATTCAAACATTTCATGGTAAATGCCCTTTGATTTTCATCCTCCTGTGACCACTTGCTTTTGCAAATGCTACTAGCAAACTACCAGATAAAAACAGGAGTTTCTAATTCACTCTCACTATCTCTAAAGTTGACTAACTCAAAGAAGACATTTTACCTTTTCCAGACAGCCTCAGGAAATTCAGCATTGCCTGTCTATTCTCACTCAATGTTCTGGAGGAGGTAAACGCGTTTCTCCCATGAAAACAGTCCTATTAGTGACTCCCCCGGAACTCAGCTGAATCTGTCGCATACGATGTCCCTAAACATGTCTCACGAGCGGATAAATAAGCACTCATGAAAGCACCTGGCTGTAAATTTCAAATGTGCAAGCGCCCTCTGGATACACGCGAGTCGCTAACAGATGGTTCCAAAAATTTACGAAACAATCAGTTCGCTGAAATATTTAGGTTGGCCGTCTTTGTAACTGCGCAAGTCCGTTGCGAACATTTCATCTTGAAATCATCCCTGGGCATCCATGGGGCTGATTTGTTCAATAAATGATCCGCGCTGCAACTCCGTGTTGTAACGGACTCACCAGTTTTCGCCTCACAGAGAAATCGCAGTTCTTGTGATCACCAGATCTGCAATCGGTATCCTGGGTTCGTTTATTTTCCCACTAGTCTACGACCATTAAGTTGACTTCCGTGGGCAGGCAACAGGCTATTGGTGCCTGCTAAATTCATGGAAAGCAGTTTGGTGATCCGTCGGCGTATCCAAAGCCTTCGACACAATAGTCCGATTAAATTACCGCGGTGGCGGGTGCAAAACAACGACAGTCCCAGTTTTGCAGAGGTGCTAGCTATGCGCGCTCACACGAGCCTGCCTACACAATTCGTTCTTCTGCGAGGACTCCGCAAGCGTAATTTCATTTGATTGTATATTGGCTGGAGCACGAATTATGGAACACCTCGCACCAAGTCTTGAATAAGAGTAAAAGCCTGTGTTACTCACATCTACAACGCATTTGGTGGAATATCTATGCGCTTCTAAATACATCTAACAAGATGACAGGCGCTCCAGGTATCTGAAATTTTAAAATTGTTACTTCGGGAATAAACTTTGTTACTTCACAAGCCACGTTCTCATTTCAAAATAAAAGAAAAAATGCAGCAAGCCCTTCTCCGCTGGAGACATTTAGTTTCAATATAACACACAAATAAATCCAAAACAGACATCTAATGGTATGTAAAATGCCCGCGGCGACGCTAACGATGGAAGTACCGGTTCCACAACTGAAAGCTCGCTTCTTAATTGCCTCGTTACGGATTCGCCGACACCAACCAACACGAGCTATGGTTCTGAGACAGCAGTTGTCGAACAGGCTGTCTCACAGCCATACAGAAAAAAACAACCTGATATTCACGTCCCTTGAGATTCGGGGATACACCAGTTTGACGCCATAGGCGTCTCAAATTAGCAAACGCGACTCGGGCCTTGCGCCTTGTATTGACCTCATCTCACACTACAATCACCACTACAACAACTTCCAAGATGCGTAAAACGCTCCACAAATTCCACTACCTCTCCATCGATTGTAAGTGGCATTTTTAGTTGCTGCATGCGCAGGAGCATGACCTTACATTTCGTGGGTGCAAACCGCATACCAAGTGCTGAAAAGACTTTGGTAAGTTTATCCTTAAAAGACCTGTGCCTTCCCCTCCTCTGCGAGGACGAGAACGATGTCGCCTGCATATTCCAGATCGACATGGTTTTCGTCACGGGCTATTTGAACGCCGGGCTCTTGAAGACGTTCCAGCATTTGTCTCATGATTTCATCGATCACGAAGTTAAACAGGAAAGAAGAGAGTGGGCATCCCTGACGAACACCGCTTGGTGTACGGAAGCTTTTGCAGAGCTCTCCGTATGCTCTTACACGTCCGGAAGTCTCAGAATACAAAGAACGTATTATGTTCACAAACTTCTAGGGCATTTCTTGATGGGCCAGTGTGTTAAGGAGAACACACCGGTCAACCGAGTCCAGGGTTCTACGTCACCTGTGGGCTCCAGATGAGTGCCACCATTGTCCTTACGTACTGAGTGCAATCCATGTTGACCTCCTAATTGAGTCTCAGATACGCTAAGCCTGTCCAGGAGCTGAGTTGTCCTGAGCTTTTAGCTTGACGCAACAGGGCATTCAAGACGTCGTTAAAGCTGTCTTTGACAGCGTCGGAGCTACAGTCAGTTGGAACGTATGCATACACGATAAACAGACAATCATCAACTTCCTGCTTGTGAGACTCCCTCAAGGACATTTTCAGACGTACCGCACAGAGGTGACTATCAACGGGTATCTATTCAAGCAAGCATACTACCGCCCGTTGAATAAAGACGACACCAAACCCTGTACATCCCGCCGCAACAGCTTCTGGGTCACCAGAGGTGCGTAGCCGGAAGCGAGTGGAGAGTGATGGGGCGGTTAGCTCAATCACTGTGCTTTCATCTTGAACTCTTGTTTCTGAGACACAACACACATCAATGCCAAGCGAGTCCAGTGTGAGAGAAACAGCAGCTTGCTGTCATGCTTGCTTCAGAGAGCGGACAGTGAAGGCGACCAGATAGACTGGGCGCCGAGGTCTGAAGATTGTTTTCGAGATACCTGATGATGTCGGCGCCATGTGCCCAGCAGATGTTGCACGCAAAACCGATGCAAGAAGAATGGACTCATCAGTCCTAAGTGCCGGGCTCACAAAAGGAGAGTTATCAATGGGGTGGGGAGATGGGGAAGAAAAAGTATGTAAAAGAGAAAGAAGGGAGGCGTCAGCAGTAGCCTGTTTTCGCTTACCCGCCCTGCTGTATGCAGCGAGTAAAGCGACCCGGCTGATGGCACCACGCGACTGCCGATGTGGCATGAGTTTATTTGTATATGTGCGATTCATGGTTGTACGTGGGCTGGGATACTGTCAGGGCGCCCACACTTAGACAGGAGGACGAGTAAAATCCCCAACTACAGTCTTTGGCTCAAAAGCCTAACCTCAAGGCAACGGTGTTTGGCGGGAAATGCAAAGGCATTACCGATTCTACGGAACAAGTCGCCACCTGTTTCAACACCCAACCTGGAGGACCAGGAGAATGTGTTTGTCAGACCTCTAACCATTAACCAACCTGGCGTAAGGGACTCTGTACGTGTCGCTAGGACAGCCCCCAGTATAGCTCGATGGGTCGCTAAGGTGTGCAAACCGTCACACCACAGTAAGGTCCAGCCTCTTCATGAAGGCGGGCCACTGGACCGACTACCAACTGAGTCAGCTCTTCATGTGCACTATATTACCTGAAATATTCGAACTGTCAGCTAAGGAAAACACCATCCGGCTCGGGCACCTTTTGTTGCTTTTTGGTCTGACTGAAATATATATGGGCACATAGGAGGAAAACAACCAACTGGCAAGTTAACATTAAGCTGGTTGAAGTTAGCGAACAATAGCGGAAGTCACGATTGATAAAGCTGGTATAAATATTATCGTGTGATTAAAGCTGATACTTTTTCACCTTAGGTTAAATTGTCTCGAATTTCCCATGGAGAACGATACGTCGACAGCAAGAATCGAACCCTATTTGACCAGTAAGCCAACTGCTTCCTCGGCGTTTACTGTGGGTGGCCAGGTTTTCATTGTTCGTCAGTGTGACTGCACCAATGTAGGCACACCAGTAATGAGAATGAGATACTGGATCTCGTTTGTACACAATGAGCTCCCGTCACTGCAGCCTACGCTGAGGATTAACCAGAAAAATCGCAGAATGTTCAATTAAGAACGAATGTCCTGTCACTTCGACGTACTTTCAGTATTCTCCTGGAGTGTCAGTCGACAGTCCAAATGACCCAGTCCTCATAGGCTTGCCTTTGTAAGGCTAGATGAATGTACAGTCAGACTCAAATCGTGAGTTATTTAGAAGCTTTCAGCAAACGTATGAATGGGGTGTAATCTCCAAAAGGAGTATTAGCTTTTACGACCTTTATTGTTGCCTACATTGTGGTTCAAATGCTGGCAAAAAAGCAGTTGATGCGTCAGTTATATATGCGTTTTCCAACAGGCGGAATAAGGCATAATCATCTGCGTCAACTCAGCGTCTCTCCAGCAATAATAACGTTACGAATTCAGAAGTGTTCTTCTACAATTAACTGGCTGCTTGTCTAGCGCTGAAGCAGAATAAATGTTGACATAATGGGGTTGCTTATTGAGGGAAGTTGTTGGTGATCTCCTCTCTGATAATATGATGTTTGTGAAAGTCACGGTCCACTAAGAGCACTTTGTACTTTTCCCAGCAGCATTCCATTTGTCACATTGCCACGCAACGTGAGACCGAGAAGATTGGCTTTGACTATCCTCTCATGTGTTGGCAGAACTCCGGTTGTGCTGCTAAGACAGCATTCTTTATGAATGCTCACTTAGTTGGAACGCACAATATCTGCTCCAAAATGTGCGACAAAAATTTTGAACGTCCTCTAGCCCATACAACATGCGCGACTGCCGGTGATCATGAAAGAGGTAAATGTGTGAAGGTCTGGTTTGTGCATGCCCATCATTCATTTGATTCACTGTGTTCTGCTCAGTAAAGCGTCAGAGGTATTCACCAATGCTTCTCTGTACTCTTGAATATATAAGGTATATCTGAATGGGCATTGACCGGATCATCCGGAATCCTTATGTTATCACATAAATATTCGTTCGTGGTAAGGTAATCAAACATCCGAATATTCAGTTAATTATCCCGTTAAAATATTCGTACCTTCAATATGATCGGTAAAATAAGATCGTCATGGATGATGTGTTTGTAGGAGGTGAAAAACTGCATGCAGCAAGTTAAAACGCAGACACAATCGCGCAATCACTGCTCAGAAAAGGCTCAGACACTGCAGCTGATATCTCATCATTCCAAAATATACAACTGACCATCGATGCATGCAATTTTCATACCACCAGCAAGTTTTATTCATTTTAATCAGCAATACGATTGGTACAACTTCGCCTGACACAAGCTCAAAACGACCATTCAGGAGTGGAACGAACCACAATCAAGAGAATTTGAACAGCCAATGCAAGGTTCAAAAAAAGCATCCTGGAGGTCTGTTTATCTGTCATCTACGGGGCGTTGATTACGAATAATAAAATGACAGATCCGAAAGGTTAACCGAAGCCTGTGTTCGTGTCGCGTGTGTGTCGTGTCGTGTCGCGTTCAGGACAAATACCATCTTGACAATGACGAGGCATAACCTCGTAGTCGCACTGTAGTACGGTCTGCATAATTAACAGCAAGAGCCAGAAAAGCCAGATGTTTTGGCCACGTTGGGTAGCTCATATAGACGAAGACTACTGGCTTCTGTGCGCTTTATGTGCTTCTATTACTGTAGGCGGATGAGGTCGTGATTCACCAATTTGTTCATCAAAATGATTATCCCAAACACTGGTTGGTTATATTTGCTTAAGGAATTTATCTTCTGACGTGGGACTAATGAATATACCATTCGAGGATCCTTTAGCATAGATGCACTGCAGTGCATCCAAAGCTGTTCCCTTGGTGCGTGGCAAAGGCAAATAGAAGACGCAGAGTGAATTAAAATGTCTCCAACAGATTTAACAACCAGTCAGCTAAGACCGTGGAAACCATCCCGAAATTCTAATGAAAAGCCTGTTACTGGGACTTAACTGAATTCCATTATTGGTAAATCACCATCTACTGTCCGAAGCTTTGGCGACTGATGACCACGAAATGTATCCGAATTACTTCACCGCCAGATTTCGGCACGTCGGTGCCGTAAATTAGGCTTTCCTGAGGTACAAAAGCGCCAAAACGCAAACTGTGGCCACCCAAATAAACTGGGTCAATAAACTTGTTACTCGCGAGACACACTGAATTAATCTTTGGGGAACATACACCCAAACAGCCCCGCATGCTTACCGAGTGATCCTTGAGTTTGCCACTGTACCGCACAACCGGATTACCTACTGCTCAAGAAGAAAAAACTTCTGTCACTAGTTTTAAAATCAGGGATTTCCATCCACATTTCCCTAATTATGTGAACGCCAGCCTAAAAAAATATATGCCTCCCATATCTTCAAACTTAACCGGCCTTTCTTTTGAAACCAGTTAATCGACCACTTCACATTACATTGTCGATCAAAATAACCTTTCTCATGATACGTGAGTGTTTTTGTTTATAGTTTCAAATTTTCCAGGCTCTAACCTGCTTACTACCTGTGTTTAGAAACATTCAGACGACTCTGGAACAACTATTAGCTTTTGCTGCATAATAAAGTACCTTGTACACAGAATATTTGATCCCATAAGCGCTTTACGTTATTTTTATATATTTTCCACATAGGGCTCGGAATTTACACATTCACATTCCATTCGGTGTTGATGTTCTCTCGGAATATTTGTCAATCAGAAGTCGTACCAGGTGATTAACCTTCAAAAACGTCCGTCCACTAACACTGAATGATATAACGAAAATTCAAAGTAAACGCACGGTTGCTTCTACAAGAAGACAGAATTATTTCTCCCTGAATTAGATCATTTCATTCCGGCCACATGAGATCAACTATCCAAAAAAACGCTTTTCAGTCTTTTTAGGAAGTCCAGTCTTAGAGTCGCCGCGTTGTAAAGTACTACCTCAACTAGGCCAGATTGCGAACACCATACCAACAACCATCTGGTGGAAAAATTTGTGTGGGTGCGTTTCGTGTAATTTCACATTCGTCAGGTATGAGATGTTATAGGGGAATACAGAATACCCCGCACGTCATTTGGGATTATGCAGTTGATGTTAACTCGTAGAACACACGATTACGATAAGGATGACAGTGAATTGTTTCCGCATGTGGTCTCGACTGGATATCAAAACCGGTCTGCCGAAATGTTTGAATGACTGTTAACGGTTAACATAGGCCCCCCATTCCAAAGAAGGATTCACATGCTTACTGAATTCATTCGAGGCGTTCCTCACGAGCGATATGTTCCCGAATGAATATTGCATAAGGTGATCTCGCTTTGGGTGTTGCGCTGCTGGCAATATTTTGTGAGAGCGGACAGTCACGGGCGTTTAATAGATTGCCGTTCTTATACTCAATGGCGTAATGAGGAAGATCGTTGTCCGGTTCACCCAAGAGAAGTTCCGCTGAATCATGTAACTCCAATGTTTAAAGACACGAGTGAGTGATTATATCGTTGAGTAGGTCTCTGTTTTATCACTGAAGACCAGGAAATAGTCTAAGAGCCACACAACTTTCAGCTATTACTTGGCGCCGACTATAAAGGGAGAATAAGTACACGTCAAAATCGCACAATCGAAGAGAAGCATCCATTCAAATTATGTCAATAGTACCCAAGAATCATCAAGCTCAAGTATCTTCAGGGCATCGAAAGTCCTTCACACAGACGGCCCCATGAGGCAACATGCAATTCTCCCTCAAAATTATCATGACGGTATCCTAATCACACAACTAAGGGGAGATAATTCTGCACAAAATAATTTGAGTCCGGCATGTGCGAATGGAAACAATTTACATTTCCTTAGTCAGATCATTCAGCAAACAGCAGCAGGCCGTACACGTTGTACGACAGCCATATAAAGTCCGATGTTGAGTTTATCTGTTTAAAGCGCAATTAATCACAAGTAGACATCATCTCAGAATCTGGCTATAGAAATTTACCTCATAAGCACAACGCTGTCGCCCGTCTTTGAAGACAAATGAAGACAAACAGGTAGTAGGGTTGACAGTTTTTAAATCAGCATATCTTAGAAGAAAACATTATGAATGCCCGAATCTGTGGAATGATAATCGACCCCATAAGAATTCCATTCATTCATTCTGCTATTTAGACGCCTAGAGTGATATACAAACCCTGAGTTGAATAATCCATACCAAGGTACTAAAAATGAGAATTAGTTCTGAATGCTTCCTCGATTGGCCGAATATAACGCACCGGAGTAACTTAAATGGGTAAAGTAGTAAAACAGAGTTTGGAACTTCAATTGATCACAAAAGATACATACTATTCAGATGTTACGGCCATTTCAAGAGCACGACCCACATGTGGGGGTTATCCAAGATAAAACGGTGGCTCTGACAAATAGCTTGTGTGTGCAGAGTCAAGACTCATACAACCAAAGTGAATATCCCCACCTGATATCAGTTAACCCTGCAGACAGTTTAGTCTTTCTGTCCATTCTGTTGAATTATCAGCCAGTTCACCTAGGGAACAAATCCGGTACGGTGCTAACTCTCCGTCGATGCAAAGTTATTGGAAGGTTGATGCTCAGGCGCTGGATTCCGCTTCTCAAACATGTCAAATAATGCGCTGGACTATGAAAAACGGTAGGCAAATGTGTAAACGCAACTCACTTTCCTAATTTCCCCTTGTTTACCTGCCTCTGATCATTTACGATAAACTTTATATGCTTAGTTTGGAACTATATAAGGCAGGCAATTAATAATGTGACCAGAGGATACCTAAAAGTTCTAATTACCTCACAGATAGATTATGTTGTTTTTAGTAGACCAAGCATAGGTTAACATAGTACTTTAATGAACAAATCAAATGTGGCTTTACAAGTGAATCTATTCAAACGTGGGACGAAAGAAAAACTCAAAATAGATGTCACTGAGAATGGCGTTTAAAAGTGTCCGGGGAGCCAACAGTTAAAAGGCTTTTGTCTTTTTACCAGTAATGCATAAGCAGGTTCACCAGTGTTGACTATGCGGCCGGGATAAAATTCACAAGTTTGGAATTTCTTTTCTACTAATCCAATATAAGTGCACTTTAAAGCTGTGGGTGACCAAAACCCTCAGTTTTCTTACGAAATGCATAACTAGTTACAGTCTAGTTGGCACGTTTGGAGTTAATAACTCCACCAAAAAAATCAAACTTGCTATACACAATTTTTGCTCACACAATATGTCCACGTTCTTTCCTAAATATTCCTTCCCCGCAAATTTCTGCTTGTTTTGTGAAAGTATATCTGGCAGAATCGCCGCTCAGAATCTGCAAAAGTCACTTCCAATATGCGCGCTGAATGTACAGTAAATCTTGAGTGATTATTTGGCTTTCCACAAAAAGTGTTACGGTGAGATCTTATTGGAGCTTTTCGTTCGTGGACGTGTTCATTACCAGGTCAAAATACGGCGTTCAAATTAAACTCCACAGGCTAGCCAACCAACACATGCTTATGGAGCGTCAAGGAAAGTGTCGGAATGGGGAGGAATTTCCAAGCCATTCGAAAGCCGCGCACGCAAGTATAAAATTCACAATTGAAAGGAAACATTAATAGTCCTTGATTTTCTCAGTTTTCCCGTTACTAAGAGAGAAAGCTGTTCGGTTAAAAGAGTACTACATGGAATGGTAATTATGTCCATTTGCTGGTTTTGTTCCATTCTGCCAAAATGCTGAATCTTGTTTGATTTTTGGCAGATAGGATGACGATGACAAAAAAGAACTCAAGATTGCATGAACGCTTCAGTACCCTTGCTCGTTGACCTGTTAACTCGGAAAGGCGTTACACGTAGGCGTAATGTAGCCAAAATTTGAATCACCTGTGGTTCGACAACCACAAAACTGTTTATCAATATGCGTTCACATTACTTTAAATCGTGCCCATGCAGTGAAATACTTTGGGAAAAAGACTGGGCGTCTAACTTAGCGTGTTCGTGAATAGTACCCGCTTGGTGTTAACAGCAGGTTAATTACACGGTAGACCACCGCCATTCTAAATCACCCAGTTCAGTCTGGTAATTGGATGGACATGAATCAGGCTTCCTGACTGATTCCGAGTGACTACCTTTGACTCGTCGGCAGTTGGCTGGTTTTGGCATGTGGAACTGTTCTATTCAGTTTACAAGCCTTGCCACCGCACACAAGTTGTTTCTCAAGAAACCTGATTTGCCCTGGATAATCCCACATAAAAGAAAATGCAGTTGACGTGGCGCAACAGGCTCATATGCCATGTGAATAATATGTATCCCTTCAGAAGTATTATCATGGCAAATAGTGTTGTAACATTTTATGCTCTTGTCCTTGTATTTCAACTGTGGACCAGTTTTGTTGGCCATGTGTCATGTTGCCAAGGTGTAACACCTCAAAATTTGTATTTCAATTTAGTCCATCAAGTGAAGTTGTGGTTTTGTGGATATGTTTATAGGGTTACTAATTACAAGGATCTAGCTTTATGTGAAGGTTATTGAGTACTATTGGACCACAATTTTGCGTGTCTAATGGTCCAGTTGCCGGTTTCATTACAGTAGCTTTTTTTGATAGAGCAGTGTGTAAAATCTTGTGATGCCTTAAGCTTGCAAGACCGGTATTCAACAAGATTTTCGACAAATTTACGATCGGTTT